>JAWPHD010023663.1:0-21519 GCA_037043455.1 Cyrtodaria siliqua
CCCGCACCAATCTGGAAACTGAATACCACGAGGACATGATATTCATTTTTAGTGACCATCTTCATCTTCATTATTGTCATGTTTTGTGTTTCCTTCCTTCCTTCCTTCCTTCCTTCCTTCCTTCCTTCCTCCCTCCCTCCCTCCCTCCCTCCCTCCCTCCCTCCCTCCTCCCTCCCTCCCTCCTTCCTTCCTTCCTTCCTTCCTTCCTTCCTTCCTTCCTTCCTTCCTTCCTTCCTTTTCCTTCCTTTCCTTCCTCCTCCTTCCTTCCTTCCTTTCTCATTTATTTTTTGTATTTATTAAATAATTGTATATAGTGTGTGTGTTACATACCATTGAGATCGGATTGTATGTTTTGAAATGTAATTGTTATTAAGTTATACATCACTATATTATAATGATTTATCAATAAAATGGCTATTATACAAATATGTTGTTTTAATTTTACAATCGAGACCTTACGTAAGCTTTAAAGCTTCTTAGACCTATTCTTATTTGAATTATGATCATCGTTGCTTCTCGTTTCCGAAGAAGGTTTGACTGATTAAGAAAGACCTTCAGAGATCCATAGCTGACTTTTCATGCACACGGGTCCGACGGCTTTTCACCCACTCCGAAGGTAGTCATACTTTCTCAGTACCTTGAACGATTCAGTGACTCCACCGATAATCGAAACAGACACCTCTGAATCGAGAAGCAATTGCAAGTTAACTATTCTCTCGCCATCTGTCTGAATTTAACACTGGTTTATATTAGTTGGGTGCGATGGGAGTGTTAACACAAGATAGAGGAATTTCCAGGATACTTTAAAAGGACACATGCCATCTCGTTGTTTTTTTAAAACTCGCGGCGTCCCGTTAGTTTTTTCTATATAACGTCATTGTTCAATCATGTATATTAATTATAAGAATTGTATAAAGCAAATTGTCGTTTGCCTATTACTAACCGTTGATTATATTGCACCAAATAATATATTTAAACATATGGAGTAATAGGAACAAAAATTGAACACTCAAAATGCTAGTTAATTATATGCAGGCAGGTTTAAAGTCTAAATGATACTGGATTAATAACCTGAAATGCTTGATAAAAACATCAAGCTTGTCGTATGCCCCTTTAATGGTAACTTAGTCAACAATAGGGCACGGAATATACAAGTGCTCAATTTTTGGTTCGATATCTGAAGCAGAGCGTTGACTATACCACAGCTTTGGAATATTTTTTAAAATCCATTTGCCCTGCCCAAAATGTCACTTACTCCAAATTCAAAAGTCACTTGCCCCAAAATTAAGCCTATATGAACATACCAACATTTTTTTTAGACGCCGCGCGCTAAGTTGAATACTATTCTTATGTTTGTTTTTTATTGTAAACAAAATAATATATATATATAACATTGCACTGTACTATATACTATGGAAACAGATGGCAAAAAACAAATAATATTATTTGATTATATTTTTAAGGATTGTTTTTCATTTTGTGCGATGCTATCGAAGTATAATACGTCAATGATGGGTCACACATTGTGTTTAAGCAACTAAATTTTAAATATCTGGCATGTGGAACATCTGAACCCAGGGTTCACTGAGTTTATTCCAATAAATTTAAACTATTTTTATTATTACGTTTTCTTTCACCGCCCATCTGCAGTAATCATCAATAGCGTTACGATTGTAACATTAAGCTTAAGTGTTTACCTTTACTGAGTACATTACTCTGTATTGTGCTAGCAATCCACTGTTTATTTACTTATTTACTTTCGTGATGTTCACGGTTTAAAAAAGTGACGTCATGTAACGTTTCGTTGCGTCATCGTGGCTAGGAATGGAATAGAGATAAGAAACTCAGGCGCATAGCCAGGTGGAAGCTCGGAAGTCAGCGAAATAACGAAAAAACGAAAAAACTTCAAACGAAATAACGAAAATTTAAATGTATATTTCATTTTTTCGCACGGCGTTTTGACTATTTGTCGTCTTTTCGCTCGGCGTTTTTTCGTTATTTCGCCCGGCGTTTTTTCGTCTTTTCGATATTTCGCCCGGCGTCTTTTCGCTGGGCGTTATTTCGCGGCGAAATAACGAAAAGACGAGATGGCACATATCAGCCACCATACTTTTGTCGCTCAAATCAAATGTTGGGCTTCCACTTTAGTCTGCGCCTGCGCGACTGAAACTATTCTATTTTGACGCGTTATTGAGAGATAACAGAACACTTTTAAGAATGACTACCCAATCAGAATGCAGTAAATATGTGTATTGTTCGCAGTTTGTAATTATTCCAAATTCAAAAGTCACTTGCCCCAAAATTAGCCTATATTAACATACCAACATTTTTTTAGACGCTGCGCGCTAAGTTGAATACTATTCTTATGCATATTGTTTATTGTAAACAAACTAAATATAAATATAACATATACAATGGAAACAGATGGCAAAAATAAATAAATATTATTTGATTATATTTATTCCAATACCATTATATACCTTTATAAAACGCAAATATACATGAAGATATAGCCCACATTGTAAACTGCCACCAAGGCCGTGAGTTGTACCACTGCTGATCTCTTGTCACTACACAAGTATGTGTCATATTTCTGAAGCCAGGGTTCTCCCCAGGCCATATTGCCACACTGTGTTGTATAATATTCACAGCTCCAAGTGCCAGCTCATGGAGACAGTCAGAGTTCTATAGCTGGTTCCATTTTTGGGATCACACGTTTTTTTTTCTCTCTTCGCTGTCTTTTCTGTTTCCTGTCAAACAATTTAACATTTAGAAGACAGTTTAATGTGTCCTGGTTCAAACAGTTCCTGAAGTCGTTCTTTTACACAATCAGTCGGGTCATCTTTTGCCTCTCTGTCCTCTGGTATACACTGTAATCAAAGGTTCTGAAATTTCTAAGAGGTGCCTGGTTGAAGTTATCAAACCTGTAAACATAACAAAAAACAATAGTGTTTATTTGAGCCTTTAACCCGCTAAGCACGACTATAATAGCCGTTGCGTCCATTGTAAACCCAGATAAGCCTGCGAGTAAGGTTACCCAATATATGAAGTCACTGTGATTTAGCCAAGATGTATCCCTATTTACATACATGTATGAATGACAACCAAAAGGCATTTTTTACTTTTACATTTATTCCTTTTCACATTATTCTTGTATTTTATGTCATGTTTTTTAGTATTGGTAACCTGCTGCATGTCAGCCTCGTGGTTTGCTTGACATTTGTTTAAGCTTAAGAAAAATACGATTTTTTTTTAATTACCGTTTGTTAATGTACGTAATCACCTCGTCGATCAAGCTGTGGGTGAATGTGGTGGCAGGCATCGGAACAGTCAGCTTACGAATGTTAAATCCTCTGTCACCATTGATTCCTCGAACTCCTTCAGAAACAATTACTGGACGTGTGCATACATGTTTTAAATTAAGCATGCATAAATATTGAGTATAAAACATAAACTTTTTTTGTTGTTTTGTTTTTGAGTGTCCAGTTTTTACAACAAACCATTGCATGTCTTTGATTTTAGATTGTGAATAATATTGATTGATTTAAGAATAGTTAGAAGAAGTGTTGGTGAATTCCAGGCATGGTTTATAGTTCTTCAGATATAGCTGACAGGTCACACAGGTGGCCTATGGCGAAGTATTTAGTGTTATGCAACCTATAAATTATATTTACGTGCGTAAGTGTCTTATATATTGACGTCAAAACAACGTCAACGTCACTTCCGTTTATTTGGATATGAAACCTATCAATAATTAAAACAGGGATGTGAAATTAAACTGTTATTGAATAACATGTTATACATTTATTGTACTGATGAACTTGTTATCAATGATAAGTCATGTAAAACAACGTAAATTCGACTGCAGTAAAGGCTACATAACTGGAATCTAATGTACAACTATACTAGTGAGTAGTGTAACACTGGGTGAACCTATAAAGGCAGAATATATACATAGTAGAACAGAACAGAACATGATGGAAGACAAAACGACGCACGAGAAAGAATAGGCCTAACACCATAATTTCCTGATCTGTTTTCCCGAAGGAGACGCGGTCTTACATACAGAAACAAAGAGGTACTAACATATACATATACTTATCTGAATTTTGCACTGTTTATGTTAATATTGATATTTATTATTAAACACAATAAATAATTTCTAAAAACACACTAACTATACACTATATTTGTTTATTATAGCCGAAATGCTCGTTAAATATATTGTTTTGGGCGCTTTTATCATGCAACATTTTTTTTCGACATGTACAATTTTGACAGTACTTTCTTATAGAACCGCGTAGTTGTAGAACGTCCATTTGTGAAAGGTCGTGGGTTCAATCCCCGACCGGAGCATACCAAAGACTTAATAAAAAGCTCCCTTAATTGACGTTCAGCATAGAAAGGTTAGTTCTAAGACTGGTGCCAGTATACTGTGACTGGGTGGGGTATCATGTCATGTGTCTACTGTGTGGTATTACAGATTGACAGCACTATACAGCTGAGCATTGAACTCACCTAGAACTACCCTTAATATGGCAAACGTCAAGTGTTTGGTATTACCCGGCCGTTGATTGAACCCACGACCTCCCGCATGCGAGATAAGCGACATAACAAACAGTCGGAAAAAATCGCCACTGCTATATCCCGAAGTTTACGCAGCAGAACACAGGAACAAAACATAACATAGATAAATGTCAAATGTCTATTGCTCAGTGCTCTTGTTTCAGGCGATTGTTTTTCAGCATTAACATGAGCAGTTTTAAAAATCGGTTGAGAAATAAATATTTTACAGCCAAAATGCTTTTTTGATGGGTCTTTTCTATCTAAAGCTTTCAAAATTAACATATGTGAACGCCACGAGTAGTATTTTGTGAATAGACTGATGTAAACAGTTTCCATAGTAACGCCCCCCATGTACCAGGTCCCCGTTTTATGAAACAACTTACGACCATCTTAATCGTAAATCATTTTTTAAATGCTTCACTTTAAATTACTCTTTTCAAATAACCGTGCTTTCATTTCATTTTCTTTTACAGGTGATATTTATGCACTACGTGCACACATAATTGTCTACATTGAATGCTTTGGTGAACAAAGAATTTAAGACTTATCGTAACATGTTTAATAAAACATGACCAAAGATCATTGCAGCGGCCATTATTTAAAAATAAAATAAAAGTCTCTATAGGTACACAAAACAGTATAACTTATTTAAACAGGGATACGAGAGTTTATAAATACGATATTTAATGGAAATTAGATAAACGGTTAAAAATAGTAAATGAATTGGAAAACCCGCAATGAGCTATAAATAGATGTACTATCAATCTCCAAAACGGTCGGAGACCTAATTAACATGTCGCCAGTTGTCAATCATTTATCCATTTTAACCAATTAAACCAATACTATACCTCCGACAAACAATAGCGCGTGCAACACGTATAGCTGTATTATAATATAACCTATTGTCAATATACTCCCATATCAACAATAGGGCGGAGATATCTAAGTACTGGCGACATGTTAATTATGTATGTGCAACGGCGTGCGATTTTACGGTGGCATAGACGTGACATGTGAGAACAATAATTTATCTCGTGGTCACGAGTTATTAAGTCGTGGCCACGACTTATTATTACTTATTATCTCGTGCTCCTAGGAAGGAAGGAAGAAGCTTGCTGGATATATCGATCTAGCTACTGGCCACATGGCCGGGCGATAATCTGCTTTGCGGACTTGCGAAACATTCTGTATTCATGCTCATTGGCCCTTCATTTACTTAACTGGCCCTTATCATTTGTTAGCTCTATTGGCCAAAAGCCAGCAGCTTATGGGATGGTGAGTTGTCCGTCGTCTGTCGTCTGTCGTCGTCAGTTAACTTGGCCGTCCATGCACCCAGCAAAATGAAACTTGCAGGCACTCTGCGCGCCCTGGTCTGCATAGACGGGCACAATTTGGCGGAGTTCCTTCGACGCTGTGCCGAGTTATTGGAGAAAAACCCTAACCATAGCCCCAATGTACCGTTGAAGCTAGGGTTAGGCGAGTTGCACGCTAGCCGCTCGCGGTAACCGCCGTAGCTCCGCCGTCCCATGGGGAGCACATAGGCGAGAAACGCCGCGTCCCGGGAATTGACGGCACGGGAATAAAAATGTGCATTTATAAGCAAGATCTCATTTATTCCGCCACACGCGTATGAATACACATTTGGAATGGCTAGCCATGTTGGACCACCTAGATGTCATGTTGGACCACCTAAATGCCATGTTGGACAACATAAATGCCATGTTGGACCACCCAAATTCCATGCCATGTTGGACCACATAGATGCAATGATAGACCCCATATAGGTCGTGGCCCCGAGATAAATAAGCGGTGGCCACGAGATAATAAAGAAATATAAAAAGATCGGACAGGGAAAGTAGCATTCAAGGAGGACAGTCAACCACAAAACACAGAAACAAACATGCAAACAGACAAACAAGAAGGCAAAAGTAATAATAAAAGTAAACGACATCACAAACACAAAATGGTTGACAATAGGGCTAACGCCTTGGAACGGTCAGCGGCAAAGTAGGCCACTGGGGGTTTAAACCGGTTCTAGGGTGCACCAAACCTCACACTTACCCAACTGTCATCCCATTAAAACAGGACGGTGTAAATAAATAAATCCCCGCCATGATCTAATCTCTAACCAACAAGGCAGCATCAATGTGCAATATAAGTAAAACACAAATATGCTCGTGTAAATATAATACAAAAAAACAATAGCCTAGAAAGCCACAATGAAGGTACTCATTGACTTGGCAGAAGCCAGAGCAGTAAGAGAATAAATCATTAAGGGCACGACAAGAAAGATCATAGACAAACATCAAACGCCACCGTCCCAATGGGCTTTAGGTAGGCGTCGTCATAGACTCCACAGCCTGTCCGGTCATCGTACAATTAAAGAGGAAAGCATAGTCGCGAACTGTAAAAGGGTCCACCACCAAGCATGCAGTACGTTGCAAAATGATAGGGTGATAATCTCTTTTGATAAACTTTTTAACAAGTTTAACAAAGATAGTATGAAAGTGATCATGACCAAGAATCTTACGAAGTTTATAAATCACATCACCATAGAAGTCAGGTTGTGATAGTCCTTGTCGCAGAAGAGTCCTTAAATTATTTTTATATTTGGAAAGAAGATCAGGGTTACGATAATAAGATTTTGCAAAGGTTTTACGAAGTTTATGGTAACTTTTTAGTTATACAAAGATTACGAATACTAAAGTCTTCAACTCGAGTACAAGCTCTAGAAAAACGAATAAGTTGAGACACATGCACCCCATAAGAAGTTGCTCGGGGAACATCCCCATCCAAGTGGGGATAATTCACAATGTCAAAATTAAAATCGGGGAACATCCCCATCCAAGTTGGGATAATTAACAATGTCAAAATTAAAATCATCTCTCTTGTCATAGATTTTGCTAATTATTTTACCATTTTCAATCGAGAGATCTAAATCAAGAAAAGAAGCGTTGTTATCAGATATATTTGCTTTATTAAGCTGAAGTTCTTTAGGATAAATATTATCAACCATAGTTGGAAAGAAAGGGTTGTCAATGTTCAGTATGTGATCCAGATACCGAGACGTGTCATTAAAAGCTTCAATAACATCTGCCTGGGTATCTGGTGAAAGACTCAACATGAAATCTCTTTCATAGCAAAATAAAAACAAATCTGCGACAAGTTGTGCACTGTTCGTACCCATAGGGATACCAACAATTTGTCTATAAACGGTGGTACCATTCCTGACGAAAATATTATCTAATAAGAAGACGAGTGCTTCACAAACTTCATAGCAAGTCCACATAGTATAATTGTCTAAACTGCAAAGTCGTGGCCACGACTTAATAACTCGTGGCCAGAAGATACCTTATTTTTCTCACATGTCACGTCTATGCCACCGTACGATTTAGATGTAAAATGTCAATACAAATTCTGTATCGCGATTAAAGCCACCTCCCAATAGCAGTGTGAATATTAAAAAAATACAAAAACATATACTGCAGAGCGTTGACTTAAGTTTGATGTTGTTTAACGGGTCATCAACACAGTATAGGCTATTTAGAAACGCACCAGAGAGAGAGAGAGAGAGAGAGAGAGAGAGATTGGAAGGATAAATAATAATAATAATAATAATAATAATAGTAATAATAATAATAATAGTGAACCAGAACTTATCATTTTAAACAGATGACTTTGTACTTAGACACTAACGATTCAACCCAAATCTCTACAAATAAATATTAAATACGTAATACCAATGCTCGAGACTATTTGTAAACGATTTAGAAAATCAGTTTTCACTGCTCGTAGTAAATATAACTGTTCAATAGTATATACATAAGTATAGAGGCTAAATATAGTTGCTAGAGGGTTTTACCCAGATCGTTTTTGATAGCTGATAGCATGTGACTTCATTTTCTAGCTGTAAAATGAATACTGGTGCGTGATGTAGGATTAATATTAGAACAGCTGTTCCAACATATAGAATTAAAAACCGAAACTCGAGGACAAAAAGTCGCGCTTTTGTATGAAATTTCGTCCAAAATCTCGACTTTTCACCATCGTTCCTTTACTTTTCTGTTGCAGATATCAGTTTATGCATGATTTTAACCGAAATTATTCGCGTTATTGAACGTATTCGCGTTATTGAACGTTATCGGCGGATGACGTCGACGTCAGCACCACTTTATTGACGTCATAACTCAGCGTCACAGTTAGTTATTTTTGCGTTCGGAGTTAGTTAATAATATTTAGCGATTATGAATATTCTTTCACTGAGAAATACCAATCTTTCACCGATGAAGATGTAATAAAAACGGTTGGTAGTAGGGCGAAAAGTGAAGATGGCCGCATCCGTGTCAATAATAGTCAGGTTTCCGAATCCACATGTACCATTCTGTTAAACAAATTTAGTTAAATAGCCAGTGGAACATTTAATTCTCTTGAAGTTCGCAATAAGACAACATTACATCGTGTGCTTGCTCGGCGTTTACTCCACGTATTTCTAGAAACATACCTATGTTTATGTATACATATGTACTCAGTTACGTTTTCAATTTCAACAATTCCTTTACAAAGCAAGGTGCATGTTTAGAGTTTGATCTACTACCGTGAATCAAAATGTTTTGTTATCGATGTTGAAAGACTTTACACACTCATCGCAGTATTTCTCGAAACTATTTTTGATTTTGCTTCATATTATGTTTTGCGTTTCTAAAAAGTACGATATCGTCAGCATAAAGAAATACAATCAATTGAATATATATAAACAGTTGTTTTAACATCACTTGCATTGTTCAGATGTAAATACTAGTTGCTCTCTAAAAACATTCATGTTATGAGCTAAACAGGTCAACGTATCTCAGACAATGTTAACTATTTTAAAAGTGAAACGGCACATGTTTGCCCAGGAACTAGACGTGAGAATAGCTCCATCTGCACCCTCAAACCCAAGTCGGGGGGCGGGGGTAGGAAAGTGAAGATACTAATGGCACGTGAGTATTCTATGAAGCAATACGTTCATTGATTCTGTGGAAATGGCATTGTGAAATATACTAATTACGCGATATTTAACGGAAATTAACTATGTGGTAAGCCATCAGCGTCATTAAGCTACGTGTAACCAACCAATGTTAAATAATACCGTTCTGGATTTGAGGGACACAATATCTTATATCACGTAACCAAAGTTATGTTACGCTTAACATAAGCAATATGTTACGCTTAACATAAGCAACACATTATGTTACGCATAACGTAACTTGAGTATGCGTAACATACACATAGTGATACGTGTAACATAAACATAGTGTTACGTGTAACATAAACAGCCAGTGAAATGAATTGCGTATGTTATTGTTAAGCTACTGTCCTTCGCGTCCGTCATACATTGCTATGTTATACTCGATTTAAATGAATTCACTGGGTAGCATACTTTTACGCGTTTTGCATTGGATTTTCATTGACGCGTTTATGTTACGCGTAACAAATTGTTTAAGCTTAAACAACATAGCGTTATTGACCCTGATGGCTTACCATATATAACATAGTGCGGTTCTTAGATATCATAACACGCCATTTTAAAGTTACATTTTAAAGTTATATATTTGGAAAACCCAATGCGATCTTTAAATAAAACGGCATGTTTGATGAATGACCTTCTTGCATATTGTAACTAATTTAATTTCATAATTGTGTAAAAATCCGGACGTGTGCATTTTCCTTCGCCGCGTCACGAAGCAGAAACAGGTGAGATTATTTGCGTTAATTAAGCCAATTTTAGATATACACGTGAATTTCCCTATATACTCTAAAGGTAACCGTTGTTTAATTATTGGGGCCAGCAAGCGTACACGGTTAAAAAAGTGAATGCAGTATTAGACAAAAAATAAGTGTATAAATACCAATAAAATGTTTAATGGATACTGTAGGCGGGGGTGGGGGGGGGGGGGGGGGGGGGTGGGGGGGGTGGGGGGGGGGGTGTTTAATCTGATGCTTTCAGCCTCTAATATTTCACTGAAGGTGGGCACCCCCAGAATGCCAGTAAAGAAATTTTACTTTTTGCAAATATAATCTCAGTACAGTTGTATCCATAAAATGCAAATTTAGGTAAAAATATCCGAAATCAACATGTTTTATGATGGAAATATAATATTTTGATGTTTTATGGGGATTTGTTATGATTTGTGTAATTTAATCCAATCAGAATCTACCTTTCACTCTGACTATATGCCCTAATAGACCTAAAACCTTTTCAACCAGTCAGAAGGCCAAACTCAATATTGGTATCGGACCATTTTTGCAAACTATGGATTGGATGTGTCATGCCCTAAGTTATAAGACTTCCAAAAACTTCGTCAGCCGTTTCATTTTACGTTATAATTAGCATATTCTACTTTTAAGGATTATTGGTATAATGTTCCAAAAACAAGTCAATCTTTGATGGGGAGGATCCTGTGCAAGATGCGAAATATTGCCCAGCACTCGACTCAGTTCCCGATAAATATTGAACGGTCTCTTACAGTTAAATATAGTTTCTAGATGGGTTTCCGCAGATGGTGTTTTAAATATCTGACATTTTCCAGCTGTGGTTGTAAACATGGAATAACACGCAATAATGACACTTGCAGCAGGATAGCTCATTTTAAAATTCTCAGAAAGAAAATGTGTTTTTGAATTCAGAATATTGATATCAATGACTGAATAAAATCCTTGACATTTGTCTGGTATAAATATACCATCATTTTCCATTAAATAAGTTGGAATAATTTGGAATATCGCACTAAATGAAGGTAATTGTTAAAGTTCATTAAAACGACCTTATTTTTTTTGAATTCTATCAATATTTTCAAAAACTTAAAATAAACATTATATATAATTATGTTGTGTTTTTTTGTTGTTTTTTTAATTTAGGAATATTTTGTATTTTTTTGCAGACCTGAAATTGAAAAATTGAAATCTATAACAGTAGATATTATATGTTATCTATAACAGTATATATTAAATGTTATATAGACTTCAATTTCAGGTCTGTTTTTTTTTTGGTATTTTGCATATGTTTTTATATGTCAGTTTATTTAAAAATACAGAATAAAAAAATAGTATCTCTGTTTTACAAAATTAGGTTTACATATCTTGATTTTAAGTAATGAAATTATTTTATTAGCCCAAAATGTTTTGCATTACATGTATATGATCCTTGTCAGTTTTAAGTTTTATTTAATTTATTCTTTAATTGTTATTTTGACAAACACAGCCATGCACTTAATCGCATCACATTGAATTATATTCATTCATTTAAGGGAGTCCGTGGCCGAGTGGTTAGAGTCTCTGATTTGAAACCACTGGCCCCTTGCCGGTGTGAGTCCGAGCATTCATGCGACCAGGAATCTTTATGTTAAACCTATCCAGCTGGTCATGCATATGCCTGCCGGCGCACGAAACCTTTCCTGGGGTTGCTTGAGTGCTTGGGCACCCCAGTGCTTGGGGTCCACCAATGGAAGCTTGAAAGTCACCCTTTGACCTTAGCTGTTGGTTCGACTATAAAATCCAATTTAATCATTCATACATACTATATTCTCTCATACTATATAAAAACTTGATCCACGCCAACACCTTTTCCGATTTCGTCCTCAGATTACGTCCAAAACAATTGCTTTGCCGACTATATTACCCCAAAACAAGTAAAACAAGTGCTGATTTTTAAAAGGAAACACGACCATCTTGACGTTTTTATTATCTGTGGCAGTGTGATAGTGTACAGTCCCTACAACTATCTAAATAAAGGTAATACAGCTCGGGAATTAAAAAGTTGTATTCGTTTTGTTTTACCATATAAATACATTAATATGTGACATATGTCTGATTACCGATATTTTGGTTCTTTTCTAACTGATTTAATTGGCAAGTTTCATGACTAATGTAGCAAAGCCAAATGTAAAAACATCGTTAAAAATTACAAATTTGTCGCTAAGAGTAATAAAAAACGGAGTTAAATGTAAAAACAGTTTTTTTGCTAAATGTAGTAATAAAAAGCGACATATGTTAACATGTGAAATTTGAAATGAAACATTGAAGAAAACAAACTTAAAATGTTGTCAGTACTAGTACTAGTTCTTCTTTCCGAAGGTTGTCAATGTCCCTTTTAAATTCTATATAAACCATTTTATCCTGGTATGCGTTCATTTTAAACATTAAAGGACTTCATATATATTAAAAACTATTTACACATTTGTTTTTCAACTGCAATATGGTTAATGCCAAATATTACTGCTACTGTCTAGCGATTCAGTTCCGTACGTTTTGAATTCTCTCAATTATATTATATATGTAATCATGCGACCCCCGCCCACCACACCCCTCCCCCAACCGCGGTATATTTATAGCAAGGGACTAGATTTATAGAAACTTGATTTGATTTACATGATGCCAATAAGACGTGCCATATGATTTGATTAACGTGATGCCAATAAGACGTGCCATATGATTTGATTAACGTGATGCCAATAAGACGTGCCATCTGATTTGATTAACGTGATGCCAATAAGACGTGCCATATGATTTGATTAACGTTATGCCAATAAGACGTGCCATATGATTTGATTAACGTGATGCCAATAAGACGTGCCATATGATTTGATTAACGTGATGCCAATAAGAATGTCATATGATTCGATTAACGTAATGCCAATAAGACGTGCCATATGATTCGATTAACGTGATGCCAATAAGACGTGCCATATGATTTGATAATCGTGATGCCAATAAGACGTGCCATATGATTTGATTAACGTGATGCCAATAAGACGTGCCATATGATTTGATTAACGTGATGCCAATAAGAATGCCATATGATTCGATTAACGTGATGCCAATAAGACGTGCCATATGATTCGATTAACGTGATGCCAATAAGACGTGCCATATGATTTGATTAACGTGATGCCAATAAGACGTGCCATATGATTTAATTAACGTGATGCCAATAAGACGTGCCATATGATTTGATTAACGTGATGCCAATAAGACGTGCCATATGATTTGATTAACGTGATGCCAATAAGACGTACCATAGAAAAGATAAAGTTTAGGTATTGGTTCATCGATATCGGAGAAAAATAGTCTGGAAATTATCCCTATATATTCACTAAATAAAATTATAATTAGAATCTCATGAATGGGGCGTTTTAACAAGTTGTCATCACTAAGTGGCCTTGTGACAAACATAAGTATCTAATAACTACATTTGTCAGCTGCTTTCTTTATAAGTATCTCCGGGATGCAAACAGTATGGTCCATTTCGTGGCACATATAATATTTCATTCGGTTGAAAATTCTAAGGGAAGTAACTGTTTACTGTGGATTTTAGTTTTACATCTAAAGTATAGTCTTCTGTAAGGTTAAAACTATTTTAACTTGGGACAAGAAGCAAACACTTAGCTGTAATACTGCATTCATCATTTATTATTCTAAGAAGGTAATATGTCATCGCCGAGTTTAATTTCCTACGGAATTGTTAAATATCCCGCTCTTAAATTGATAGAAATAGGAACAAAGTGAAATAACTAATATTAGCATAAATATGCGTCGACCTAATACAATTAGGGGCGTTTTTACAGCTGGAGCTTCGTCGGGACCATATTGACAGGAGGGGCTATAACAACAGCGAGTGATTTGAAACCTGCTGGATATACTCATCTCACCAAGACTTCTGTATTTACTTTCCGTCCTCATCAAGAAGTCTGCATTTACTTTCCGTCCTAATCAAGACGTCTGTATTTACGTTCCGTCTTTGCTTCTACCCAGAAGACAATTAAAACTTCGTCGGGGATATCAATTCACCGGACTTCTTTTTATTAGCGTGATTATTAATGTCAGCATTAAGATGATTCATGCAAACATATATGTTAATGGCCCAGACGTTTATTGGAGGAGTTGTTTGGGGTTTCAAATAAATATATCCCATTATACAATGATGGACGCGACTGTTGACTCTAGATAACATTATATTTCACATATTCTTGGCTGAAATGATCAAATCGGTCGAAAAAATATCTTGAAAAGAAAATGTTTTAACGGTTTGGACTATTTTATTAACGGTGGTAATTTTGGGTGGCTGATCGACCTAAAGTGTACAAACTTGGAATGCACCCCAGGACAACCTAAACAATAACTCACCATTTGAGCCAAAAGGCGAGATAAAAAAAAAAGGTTCAGATTCATTGAAGAAGTTGTTACAGAAGCAAATGTCACTACCACTGGCAATATTGGAAACTTTTAAAACATTTTATCAAATCTAACACTGATTCGGAATCGATACCAACACGTAACACTACCAAAATGGCCAGTTTGAGCGAGATCAAGAAAATGCTAACTGCATACATGACTTTGTTTAGTCTATATCCACCGTGGATGACGCAAATGCTATGTTAGCAAGCTTTGAACTTAAAACACATGCAAAGTTAGAAACGTTTTAATTACGAAATCTGAATTAATCGACATTATAAAATAATAAATATCAACAAAGCATGCGGGGACGACAAAATAAGTCACAAGATGCTTAAAGAGTAAACACTTTTGCAAAACGCTGTTGCATAGATTTTAATTTTAATAGATCAGTACATGAATGTTCAATCATATCGCTAGCTTTCCAAGCAATCATAGAGCGATATCCTACTTAGCTGTGTAGGAAAAATCACGGAAGGGATAATTTTTAAACACATGTATACATTTGTCCATATTTACAATCTCATATTTATATTTAAATACCAGTCTGGTTTCCCCTTGTCATTCTACAACCTGCCAACTTACGGACAAAGTATCACAATATCTGCCATGCAGTCGATGCCAAAACGGCTTACTTGTAGAGCTTTTAATCATTTGGACAGTATTTGACACCAAGGCATCATATTTAAGTTAAAGCAATACATTATATATGGCACATTATTATGTTGCTTATCAAATTACCTATCTGGTCGCAAACAAAGAGTTCGGGTTGGTATATCCACATCTGAAACAAAACTGTTGAAAGCCGGCGTGTACCAAGGATAGTCGTTGGGCCTCTTCTTTTTCAAATGGTAACCGTAACATTGATATAAACGATATTGCCGAACACTTGTTAATTATAATTGTCCTTTTCACAGACGACAGTTTTCTTATAATATCCACAGCTGGCATAAACGATATGGAAGGTATGTTAATCAGATTAGTTGAAACGGTGGCTAGTTCAACCGAATCGAAAGTGTTATTTTTTTCTCTGAGAAGCATTGACTTTTAAATGACGATCAGCTTACATTTGTAAAAAAAAGTATAAAACATTTGGGTTTAATCAATGTTTTACTCATGTACTTACACGTTGTTATTTTTCCCCTTTCTATCATCACGACTTTGCTACTTCCTACTGCTCTCTATATAAGCTTAATTCTGTATAAGCTCAATTCTGTATAAGCTCAATTTTAAGAATAGTTTGAAGAGGCGTTGATGAATTCCAGGCCTGTTATCTAGTTCTTCAGATATAAATGACAGGTCACACAGGTGGCCTATGGCAACGTATTTAGTGTTCCGCAACCCATATATGTGCGTAAGTGTCTTATATTTTGACGTCAAAACAACATCAACGTCACTTCCGTTTATTTGGATATGAAAAATATCAATAATTAGAACAGGGATGTGAAATTAAACTGTTATTGAATAACATGTTATACATTTATTGTACTGAAGAACTTGTAATGTAAAACAACGTAAATTCGACTGCAGTAATGGTAAAGGCTACATGACTTGAATTTACTGTACAACTATTGGAATCTTCTAGTGAGTAGTGTAACACTGGGTGAACCTATATAGGCGGACTATATACTAGTACATAGCAGAAGAGAACAGAGCATGATGGAAGACATAACGACGCATGAGAAAGAATAGGCCTAACACCATAATTTCCTGATCTGTTTTTCCGACGGAGACGCGGCCTTACATACAGAAACAAAGAGGTAATAGCACACATATACTTATTTGAATTTTGCACTGTTTATGTTAATATGGATATTTATTATTAAACCCAATAAATAATTAAAAAACACTACTACAGTATAGATCTACAGTATATTTGTTTATTATAGCCGAAACGCCCGTTTGATATATTGTTTTGGGCGCTTATTTAATTTTGTAACGACGCCCCGCATGCGAGATGTGCGTTCTACCACTACGCAAGCGCCGAATTAACAAACAGTCGGAAAGATCGACACTGCTATTTCCCGAAGCGTGAGCAGTTTTGAACATCGGTTGAGAAATAAATAGTGTACAGCCAAAATGCTTTTTTGATGAGTCTTTTCTATCTAAAGCTTTCAAAATGAACACATGTGAACGACACGAGTAGTATTTTATCAATAGAGGACTGATGTATTCCCATAGTAACGCCCCTATGTATCAGTATCATTGCAGAGGCCATTATTTAAAAATAAAATAAATAAAAGTCTCTAGGTACACAGAACAGCATAACTTATTTAAACAGGGATACGAGAGTTTATATAAATACGATATTTAATGGAAATTAAATAAACGGTTAAAAATAGTAATTGAATTAAAAAACCCGCAATGAGCTATAAATAAATGTATTATCGGAGACCTAATTATGTATGAATTTAGATGTAACATGTACACATTATGTATCGCGATAAAAGCCATTACCCGATAGCAGTGTGAATATTACAAAAACATATAGATAACAGTGTGAATATTACAAAAACATATACTACAGAGAGTTGAGTTATGTTTGATGTTGGTTAACGGCTCATCAACACATTATAGGCTATTTGAAACGCATCATCAGAGAGAGTGGAAGGCCTACTACTCCTACTACTCCTCCTCTTCCTCCTCCTACTACTCCTACTCCTCCTCCTCCTCCTCCTCCTACTACTCCTCCTCTTCCTCCTCCTACTACTCCTCCTCTTCCTCCTCCTACTACTCCTCCTCTTCCTCCTCCTACTACTCCTCCTCTTCCTCCTCCTACTACTCCTACTCCTCCTCCTCCTCCTCCTCCTACTACTCCTACTCTTCCTCCTCCTACTACTCCTCCTCTTCCTCCTCCTACTACTCCTCCTCTTCCTCCTCCTCCTACTACTCCTACTCCTCCTCCTCCTCCTCCTACTCCTACTACTCCTCCTCTTCCTCCTCCTACTACTCCTCCTCTTCTCCTCCTACTACTCCTACTCCTCCTCCTCCTCCTCCTCCTCCTACTACTCCTCCTCTTCCTCCTCCTACTACTCCTCCTCTTCCTCCTCCTACTACTCCTACTACTCCTCCTCTTCCTCCTCCTACTACTCCTACTCCTCCTCCTCCTACTACTCCTCCTCTTCCTCCTCCTACTACTCCTACTCCTCCTCCTCCTCCTCCTCCTCCTACTACTCCTCCTCTTCCTCCTCCTACTACTCCTCCTCTTCCTCCTCCTACTACTCCTACTCCTCCTCCTCCTCCTCCTCCTACTACTCCTCCTCTTCCTCCTCCTACTATTCCTCCTCTTCCTCCTCCTACTACTCCTCCTCTTCCTCCTCCTACTATTCCTCCTCTTCCTCCTCCTACTACTCCTCCTCTTCCTCCTCCTACTACTCCTCCTCTTCCTCCTCCTACTACTCCTACTCCTCCTCCTCCTCCTCCTCCTACTACTCCTCCTCTTCCTCCTCCTACTACTCCTCCTCTTCCTCCTCCTACTACTCCTCCTCTTCCTCCTCCTACTACTCCTACTCCTCCTCCTACTACTCCTCCTCTTCCTCCTCCTACTACTCCTCCTCTTCCTCCTCCTACTACTCCTCCTCTTCCTCCTCCTACTACTCCTACTCCTCCTCCTCCTCCTCCTCCTACTACTCCTCCTCTTCCTCCTCCTACTACTCCTCCTCTTCCTCCTCCTACTACTCCTACTCCTCCTCCTCCTCCTCCTCCTCCTCCTACTACTCCTCCTCTTCCTCCTCCTACTACTCCTACTCCTCCTCCTCCTCCTCCTCCTACTACTCCTCCTCTTCCTCCTCCTACTACTCCTCCTCTTCCTCCTCCTACTACTCCTACTCCTCCTCCTCCTCCTCCTCCTACTACTCCTCCTCTTCCTCCTCCTACTACTCCTCCTCTTCCTCCTCCTACTACTCCTCCTCTTCCTCCTCCTACTACTCCTACTCCTCCTCCTCCTCCTCCTCCTCCTACTACTCCTCCTCTTCCTCCCTCCTACTACTCCTCCTCTTCCTCCCTCCTCCTACTACTCCTACTCCTCCTCCTCCTCCTCCTCCTACTACTCCTCCTCTTCCTCCTCCTACTACTCCTACTCCTCCTCCTCCTCTTCCTCCTCCTACTACTCCTCCTCTTCCTCCTCCTACTACTCCTACTCCTCCTCCTCCTCCTCCTCCTCCTCCTCCTCCTACTACTCCTCCTCTTCCTCCTCCTACTACTCCTCCTCTTCCTCCTCCTACTCCTCCTACTCCTCCTCCTCCTCCTCCTCCTACTACTCCTCCTCTTCCTCCTCCTCCTCCTCCTACTACTCCTCCTCTTCCTCCTCCTCCTACTACTCCTACTCCTCCTCCTCCTCCTCCTCCTCCTCCTCCTCCTCCTCCTCCTCCTCCTCCTCCTCCTCCTCCTCCTCCTCCTACTACTCCTCCTCTTCCTCCTCCTACTACTCCTCCTCCTCCTCCTCCTCCTCCTCCTACTACTCCTCCTCTTCCTCCTCCTACTACTCCTCCTCTTCCTCCTCCTACTACTCCTACTCCTCCTCCTCCTACTACTACTACTCCTACTCCACCTCCCACTCCTCCTCCTCCTCCTCCTCCTACTACTCCTCCTCTTCCTCCTCGTCCTACTACTCCTCCTCCTCCTCCTCCTCCTACTCCTCCTCCTCCTCCTCCTCCTACTACTCCTCCTCTTCCTCCTCCTACTACTCCTACTCCTCCTCCTCCTCCTCCTCCTACTACTCCTCCTCTTCCTCCTCCTACTACTCCTCCTCTTCCTCCTCCTACTACTCCTACTCCTCCTCCTCCTACTACTACTACTCCTACTCCACCTCCCACTCCTCCTCCTCCTCCTACTACTACTACTACTACTACTACTCCTCTTCCTCCTCCTACTACTCCTCCTCTTCCTCCTCCTACTACTCCTACTACTCCTCCTCTTCCTCCTCCTACTACTCCTACTCCTCCTCCTCCTACTACTACTACTCCTACTCCACCTCCCACTCCTCCTCCTCCTCCTACTACTACTACTACTCCTACTCCACCTCCCACTCCTCCTCCTCCTACTACTACTACTACTACTACTCCTACTCCACCTCCCACTCCTCCTCCTCCTCCTCCTCCTACTACTCCTACTCCTCCTCCCACTCCTCCTCCTCCTCCTACTACTACTACTACTACTAGAAGTAGGCCTAACACCATAATTTCCTGATCTATTTTTCCGACGGAGACGCGGACTTACATACAGAAACACAGAGGTAATAACATACATATACTTAATTGAATTTTGCACTGTTTATGCATGTATGGATATTTAACATATTAAAAAATACTCACAAAAAAACACTAACTGTACAGATATGTGTCGTTATATATATTGTTTTGGGCGCTTTTTTGAAACGATTTTGACTACTTTATTATAGCCCCGCGTAGTTGTAGAACGTGCGCCTCGCATGTGAGAGTTCTTGGGTTCAATCCCCGACCGGATCAAATACTTAATAAAAAGCTCCTTGCTTGACAGTCGTCATAGAAAGGGTAGTTCTAAGACTGGTGACAGTATACTGTGACTGTGTGGGGTACCAATTAATACTATAGAAGCTACTGGATATGATTTATTCGTTATATTATTTTATTTATATTTTATTGTATCATAGATTCAGATGATGTATGCCTTTTATAATGCATATTTACTCAGAAAAATAAAAAAAATTGCACACTAAAACAAATATTTAAACGCGAAACTATTCCAAGTGAAGTTCTCTAATTAAATTGTTTTTTAAAGGATTTTCTTTTTAATCTTATTCTTAAAATCAGTGTATTGATTGTAAATCCATTGGAAGGCCATATATAAATGACCTCCCAATAGATGTCAATTCCAGGGTTATGTTATTTACAGATGACGCTGCCATTTACATTACAATAATTTAAAAAACAAACAATCAGAAACACTACAAAATGATCTAACCAAACTTGAAAAATGGAAACAAAATGGGATATGAAATTTTATCCCTTAAAATGCCAAGTCATCCATATCACCAAGTCTAAAACACCCTTAGACACTTCATACTACCCCTATAATACAAAACGCAAAGCAACATCAGCAAAATATCTTGGCGTTGACATTTCAGACGATCTAACACACAGACAGAATCACCAAAAAAAGCAAACAAACGTTAGGATTATATCGCTGGGCAAAGCAAGACTATGGACAGACTTCAAGCGTCACAGAGATGCTCCACTCCTTCTTGACCAGCGACGTATATATAGTAGGCTCTCCCTCTGCTAAAAGATCACCAACAGTCTTGTAGCTATCCCACTTGAGGACTATCTGACAATGACGAACAGACGATCTAGACACCTACACCCACTTCAATTTAGAGTAATAGGCACGACATCCGGCTATTATAAGTATTCGTACTTCCCCAGAACAATAGTTCACTGGTATGCCCTTCCCCCAGATATCCACACCCTACCCAATATAGAGCTGTTCAACTCTGCAGTTAGTATAGTGGAACATGCCTCGCCATAAGTAGCCCCAGAGTTGTTTTTATTTTAAACTTTACTAACAAAATCATACTTTTATTCTACTAACACATCTACGGCAGATAGACGCGCGCCATTCCTAGGTCCCCAGCAGACGTTTGGAATTAATGGAAGATAGATATATTGATAGTAAATAATGTTTCAATGCACAATTTAAAAAATACACCCTGAATGTTATAAATAATAACTGTATAGCTATTTAAAAGGAAGAAAAATAATTTCGCAT
>JAWPHD010023664.1:0-21519 GCA_037043455.1 Cyrtodaria siliqua
ACACATATATATTCAGTTCTTACGCATATATATTCAGTTCTTAACACATATATATTCAGTTCTTACACATATACTATTCAGTTCTTACACATGTATATTCAGCTCTTACACATATATATTCAGTTCTTACACATATATATTCAGTTCTTACACATATATTTCCGTTCTAACACCTATATATTCAGTTCTTACACATAAATATTCAGTTTCTTACACATATATATTCAATTCTTACACATATATATTCAGTACTTACGCATATATATTCAGTTCTTACACATATATATTCAAGTTCTACACATATATATTCAGTTCTAACACATATATATTCAATTCTTACACATATATATTCAGTTCTTACACATATATATTCCGTTCTTACGCATATATATTCAGTTCTTACACATATATATTCAGTTCTTACACATATATATTCAGTTCTTACACATATATATGCAGCTCTTACACAAATATATTCACTTCTTACACATATATATTCAATTCTTACGCATATATGTTCAGTTCTTACACATATATTCCGATCTTACGCATATATAATTCATTTCTTACGCATATATATTCATTTCTTACGCATGTATATTCAGCTCTTACACATATATATTCAGTTCTTACACATATATATATCAGTTCTTACACATATATATTCCGTTATAACACATATATATTCAGTTCTTACACATATATATCCAGTTCTTACACATATATATTCCGTTCTTACGCATATATATTCAGTTCTTAAACATATATATTCAGTTCTTACACATATATATTCAGTTCTTACGCATATATTCAGTTCTTACGCATATATTCAGTTCTTACACATATATATTCAGTTCTTACACATATATATTTAGTTCTATACATATATATTCAGTTCTTACACATATATATTCCGTTCTTACGCATATATATTCAGTTCTTTACACATATATATTCAGTTCTTACACATATATATTCAGTTCTTACGCATATATATTCCGCTCTAAAGCATATAAATTCAGTTCTTACGCATATATATTCAGCTATTACGCATATATCTTCAGTTCTTACGCATATATATATTCAGTTCTTACACATAATATATTCAGTTCTTACACATATATTTAACTCTTACACATATATATTCAGTTCTTACACATATATATTCAGTTGTTACACATATATATTCCGTTCTAACACATATATATTCAGTTATTACACATATATTGTCAGTTCTTACACATATATATTCCGTTCTTACCGCATATATATTTAGTTCTTACACATATATATTCAGTTCTTACAAACAAATATATTCAGTTCTTACACATATATATTCCGTTCTTACGCATATATATTCAGTTCTTACACATATATATTCAGTTCTTACACAAAAATATTCAGTTCTTACACATATATATTCCGTTCTTACGCATATATATTCCGTTCTAACGCATATATATTCAGTTCTTACGCATATATATTCAGTTCTTACGCATATATATTCAGTTCTTACACATATATATTTAGCTCTCACACATATATATTCAGTTCTTACACATATATATTGAGTTCTTATTCATATATATTCCGTTCTAACACATATATATTCAGTTCTTACACATATATATTCAGTTCTTACACATATATATTCCGTTCTTACGTATATATATTCAGTTTTTTACACATATATATGCAGTTCTTACACAAATATATTCAGTTCTTACACATATTTATTCAGTTCTTACGCATATATTCAGTCTTACGCATATATTCAGTTCTTACGCATATATATTCAATGCTTACGCATATATGTTCAGTTCTTACACATATATTCCGATCTTACGCATATATATTCAGTTCTTACGCATATATATTCAGTTTCTTACACATATATATTCAGCTCTTACACATATATATTCAGTTCTTACACATATATATTCAATTCTTACACATATATATTCAGTTCTAACACATATATATTCAGTTCTTACACATATATATTCAGTTCTTAAACATATATATTCCGTTCTTACGCATATATATTCTGTTCTTACACATATACATTCCGTTCTAACACATATATATTCTGTTCTTACACATATATAATATATATTCAGTTCTTACACATATATATTCAGTTCTTACACATATATATGCAGTTCTTAAACAAATATATTCAGTTCTTACACATATATATTCAGTTCTTACACATATATATGCAGTTCTTACACAAATATATTCAGTTCTTACACATATATATTCAGTTCTTACGCATATATTCAGTTCTTACGCATATATTCAGTTCTTACGCATATATATTCAATTCTTACGCATATATGTTCAGTTCTTACGCATATATTCCGATCTTACGCATATATATTCAGTTCTTACGCATATATATTCCGTTCTAAAGCATATAAATTCAGTTCTTACGCATATATATTCCGTTCTTACGCATATATATTCAGTTTTTACACATATATATGCAGTTCTTACACAAATATATTCCGATCTTACGCATATATATTCAGTTCTTACGCATATATATTCAGTTCTTACACATATATATTCAGCTCTTACACATATATATTCAGTTCTTACACATATATATTCAATTCTTACACATATATATTCAGTTCTAACACATATATATTCAGTTCATACACATATATATTCAGTTCTTACACATATATATTCAATTCTTACACATATATATTCAGTACTTACACATATATATTCAGTTCTTACACATATATATTCAGTTCTTACACATATATATTCAGTTCTTACACATATATATTCCGTTCTAAAGCATATAAATTCAGTTCTTACGCATATATATTCAGTTCTTACACATATATATTCCGTTCTTACGCATATATATTCAGTTCTTACACATATATATTCAGTTCTTTAACATATATATTCAGTTCTTACACATATATATGCAGTACTTACACAAATATATTCAGTTCTTACACATATATATTCAATTCTTACGCATATATGTTCAGTTCTTACACATATATTCCGATCTTACGCATATATATTCATTTCTTACGCATATATATTCATTTCTTACGCATGTATATTCAGCTCTTACCCATATATATTCAGTTCTTACACATATATATTCAGTTCTTATACATATATATTCAGTTCTTACACATATATATTCCGTTCTTACGCATATATATTCAGTTCTTACACATATATATTCAGTTCTTACACATATATATTCAGTTCTTACGCATATATATTCCGCTCTAAAGCATATAAATTCAGTTCTTACGCATATATATTCAGCTATTACGCATATATCTTCAGTTCTTACGCATATATATTCAGTTCTTACACATATATATTCAGTTCTTACACATATATTTAACTCTTACACATATATATTCAGTTCTTACACATATATATTCAGTTGTTACACATATATATTCCGTTCTAACACATATATATTCAGTTATTACACATATATTGTCAGTTCTTACACATATATATTCCGTTCTTACGCATATATATTTAGTTCTTACACATATATATTCAGTTCTTACAAAAATATATTCAGTTCTTACACATATATATTCCGTTCTTACGCATATATATTCAGTTCTTACACATATATATTCAGTTCTTACACAAAAATATTCAGTTCTTACACATATATATTCCGTTCTTACGCATATATATTCCGTTCTAACGCATATATATTCAGTTCTTACGCATATATATTCAGTTCTTACGCATATATATTCAGTTCTTACACATATATATTTAGCTCTCACACATATATATTCAGTTCTTACACATATATATTGAGTTCTTATTCATATATATTCCGTTCTAACACATATATATTCAGTTCTTACACATATATATTCAGTTCTTACACATATATATTCCGTTCTTACGTATATATATTCAGTTTTTACACATATATATGCAGTTCTTACACAAATATATTCAGTTCTTACACATATTTATTCAGTTCTTACGCATATATTCAGTTCTTACGCATATATTCAGTTCTTACGCATATATATTCAATGCTTACGCATATATGTTCAGTTCTTACACATATATTCCGATCTTACGCATATATATTCAGTTCTTACGCATATATATTCAGTTCTTACACATATATATTCAGCTCTTACACATATATATTCAGTTCTTACACATATATATTCAATTCTTACACATATATATTCAGTTCTAACACATATATATTCAGTTCTTACACATATATATTCAGTTCTTAAACATATATATTCCGTTCTTACGCATATATATTCTGTTCTTACACATATACATTCCGTTCTAACACATATATATTCTGTTCTTACACATATATATTCAGTTCTTACACATATATATTCAGTTCTTACACATATATATGCAGTTCTTAAACAAATATATTCAGTTCTTACACATATATATTCAGTTCTTACACATATATATGCAGTTCTTACACAAATATATTCAGTTCTTACACATATATATTCAGTTCTTACGCATATATTCAGTTCTTACGCATATATTCAGTTCTTACGCATATATATTCAATTCTTACGCATATATGTTCAGTTCTTACGCATATATTCCGATCTTACGCATATATATTCAGTTCTTACGCATATATATTCCGTTCTAAAGCATATAAATTCAGTTCTTACGCATATATATTCCGTTCTTACGCATATATATTCAGTTTTTACACATATATATGCAGTTCTTACACAAATATATTCCGATCTTACGCATATATATTCAGTTCTTACGCATATATATTCAGTTCTTACACATATATATTCAGCTCTTACACATATATATTCAGTTCTTACACATATATATTCAATTCTTACACATATATATTCAGTTCTAACACATATATATTCAGTTCATACACATATATATTCAGTTCTTACACATATATATTCAATTCTTACACATATATATTCAGTACTTACACATATATATTCAGTTCTTACACATATATATTCAGTTCTTACACATATATATTCAGTTCTTACACATATATATTCCGTTCTAAAGCATATAAATTCAGTTCTTACGCATATATATTCAGTTCTTACACATATATATTCCGTTCTTACGCATATATATTCAGTTCTTACACATATATATTCAGTTCTTTAACATATATATTCAGTTCTTACACATATATATGCAGTACTTACACAAATATATTCAGTTCTTACACATATATATTCAATTCTTACGCATATATGTTCAGTTCTTACACATATATTCCGATCTTACGCATATATATTCATTTCTTACGCATATATATTCATTTCTTACGCATGTATATTCAGCTCTTACCCATATATATTCAGTTCTTACACATATATATTCAGTTCTTACACATATATATTCCGTTATAACACATATATATTCAGTTCTTACACATATATATTCAGTTCTTACACATATATATTCCGTTCTTACGCATATATATTCAGTTCTTACACATATATATTCAGTTCTTACACATATATATTCAGTTCTTACGCATATATTCAGTTCTTACCAATATATTCAGTTCTTACACATATATATTCAGTTCTTACACATATATATTTAGTTCTTATACATATATATTCAGTTCTTACACATATATATTCCGTTCTTACGCATATATATTCAGTTCTTACACATATATATTCAGTTCTTACACATATATATTCAGTTCTTACGCATATATATTCCGTTCTAAGGCATATAAATTCAGTTCTTACGCATATATATTCAGGTATTACGCATATATCTTCAGTTCTTACGCATATATATTCAGTTCTTACACATATATATTCAGTTCTTACACATATATATTTAGCTCTTACACATATATATTCAGTTCTTACACATATATATTCAGTTCTTACACATATATATTCCGTTCTAACACATATATATTCAGTTATTACACATATATTGTCAGTTCTTACACATATATATTCCGTTCTTACGCATATATATTTAGTTCTTACACATATATATTCAGTTCTTACAAAAATATATTCAGTTCTTACACATATATATTCCGTTCTTACGCATATATATTCAGTTCTTACACATATATATTCAGTTCTTACACAAAAATATTCAGTTCTTACACATATATATTCCGTTCTTAAGCATATATATTCCGTTCTAACGCATATATATTCAGTTCTTACGCATATATATTCAGTTCTTACGCATATATATTCAGTTCTTACACATATATATTTAGCTCTTACACATATATATTCAGTTCTTACACATATATATTGAGTTCTTATTAATATATATTCCGTTCTAACACATATATATTCAGTTCTTACACATATATATTCAGTTCTTACACATATATATTCCGTTCTTACGTATATATATTCAGTTTTTACACATATATATGCAGTTCTTACACAAATATATTCAGTTCTTACACATATTTATTCAGTTCTTACGCATATATTCAGTTCTTACGCATATATTCAGTTCTTACGCATATATATTCAATGCTTACGCATATATGTTCAGTTCTTACACATATATTCCGATCTTACGCATATATATTCAGTTCTTACGCATATATAATCAGTTCTTACACATATATATTCATCTCTTACACATATATATTCAGTTCTTACACATATATATTCAATTCTTACACATATATATTCAGTTCTAACACATATATATTCAGTTCTTACACATATATATTCAGTTCTTACACATATATATTCCGTTCTTACGCATATATATTTAGTTCTTACACATATATATTCCGTTCTAACACATATATATTCAGTTCTTACACATATATATTCAGTTCTTACACATATATATTCAGTTCTTACACATATATATGCAGTTCTTACAAAAATATATTCAGTTCTTACACATATATATTCAGTTCTTACACATATATATGCAGTTCTTACACAAATATATTCAGTTCTTACACATATATATTCAGTTCTTACGCATATATTCAGTTCTTACGCATATATTCAGTTCTTACGCATATATATTCAATTCTTACGCATATATGTTCAGTTCTTACACATATATTCCGATCTTACGCATATATATTCAGTTCTTACGCATATATATTCCGTTCTAAAGCATATAAATTCAGTTCTTACGCATATATATTCAGTTATTACGCATATATCTTCAGTTCTTACGCATATATATTCAGTTCTTACACATATATATTCAGTTCTTACACATATATATTTAGCTCTTACACATATATATTCAGTTCTTACACATATATATTCAGTTCTTACACATATATATTCCATTCTAACACATATATATTCAGTTATTACACATATATATTCAGTTCTTACACATATATATTCCGTTCTTACGCATATATATTTAGTTCTTACACATATATATTCAGTTCTTACAAAAATATATTCAGTTCTTACACATATATATTCCGTTCTTACGCATATATATTCAGTTCTTACACATATATATTCAGTTCTTACACAAAAATATTCAGTTCTTACACATATATATTCCGTTCTTACGCATATATATTCCGTTCTAACGCATATATATTCAGTTCTTACGCATATATATTCAGTTCTTACGCATATATATTCAGTTCTTACACATATATATTTAGCTCTTACACATATATATTCAGTTCTTACACATATATATTGAGTTCTTATTCATATATATTCCGTTCTAACACATATATATTCAGTTCTTACACATATATATTCAGTTCTTACACATATATATTCCGTTCTTACGCATATATATTCAGTTTTTACACATATATATGCAGTTCTTACACAAATATATTCAGTTCTTACACATATATATTCAGTTCTTACGCATATATTCAGTTCTTACGCATATATTCAGTTCTTACATGTACGCATATATATTCAATGCTTACGCATATATGTTCAGTTCTTACACATATATTCCGATCTTACGCATATATATTCAGTTCTTACGCATATATATTCAGTTCTGACACATATATATTCAGCTCTTACACATATATATTCAGTTCTTACACATATATATTCAATTCTTACACATATATATTCAGTTCTAACACATATATATTCAGTTCTTACACATATATATTCAGTTGTTACACATATATATTCCGTTCTTACGCATATATATTCAGTTCTTACACATATATATTCCGTTCTAACACATATATATTCAGTTCTTACACATATATATTGAGTTCTTACACATATATATTCAGTTCTTACACATATATATGCAGTTCTTACACAAATATATTCAGTTCTTACACATATATATTCAGTTCTTACACATATATATGCAGTTCTTACACAAATATATTCAGTTCTTACACATATATATTCAGTTCTTACGCATATATTCAGTTCTTACGCATATATTCAGTTCTTACGCATATATATTCAATTCTTACGCATATATGTTCAGTTCTTACACATATATTCCGATCTTACGCATATATATTCAGTTCTTACGCATATATATTCAGTTCTTACACATGTATATTCAGCTCTTACACATATATATTCAGTTCTTACACATATATATTCAGTTCTTACACATATATATTCCGTTCTAACACATATATATTCAGTTCTTACACATATATATTCAGTTCTTACACATATATATTCCGTTCTTACACATATATATTCAGTTCTTACGTATATATTCAGTTCTTACGCATATATTCAGTTCTTACACATATATATTCAGTTCTTACACATATATATTCAGTTCTTATACATTATATATTCAGTTCTTACACATATATATTCCGTTCTTACGCATATATATTCAGTTCTTACACATATATATCTAGTTCTTACACATATATATTCAGTTCTTACGCATATATATTCCGTTCTTAAGCATATCAATTCAGTTCTTACGCATATATATTCAGTTCTTACGCATATATATTCAGTTCTTACGCATATATATTCAGTTCTTACACATATATATTCAGTTCTTACACATATATATTCCGTTCTTTAGCATATATATTCAATTCTTACACATATATATTCAGTTCTTACGCATATATTCAGTTCTTACGCATATATATTCAATTCTTACGCATATATGTTCAGTTCTTACACATATATTCCGATCTTACGCATATATATTCAGTTCTTACGCATATATATATAGTTCTTACACATGTATATTCAGCTCTTACACATATATATTCAGTTCTTACACATATATATTCAGTTCTTACACATATATATTCCGTTCTTACGCATATATATTCTGTTCTAACGCATATATCTTCAGTTCTTACGCATATATATTCAGTTCTTACGCATATATATTCAGTCCTTACACATATATATTTAGCTCTTACACATATATATTCAGTTCTTACACATATATATTGAGTTCTTATTCATATATATTCCGTTCTAACACATATATATTCAGTTCTTACACATATATATTCATTTTTTACGCATATATATTCAGTTCTTACGCATATATATTCATTTCTTACGCATGTATATTCAGCTCTTACACATATATATTCAGTTCTTACACATATATATTCAGTTCTTACACATATATATTCCGTTCTAACACATATATATTCAGTTCTTACACATATATATTCAGTTCTTACACATATATATTCCGTTCTTACGCATATATATTCAGTTCTTACACATATATATTCCGTTCTTACGCATATATATTCAGTTCTTACACATATATATTCAGTTCTTACACATATATATATTCAGTTCTTACGCATATATATTCCGTTCTTAAGCATATAAATTCAGTTCTTACGCATATATATTCAGTTATTACGCATATATATTCAGTTCTTACGCATATATATTCAGTTCTTACACATATATATTCAGTTCTTACACATATATATTTAGCTCTTACACATATATATTCAGTTCTTACACATATATATTCAGTTCTTACACATATATATTCCGTTCTAACACATATATATTCAGTTATTACACATATATATTCAGTTCTTACACATATATATTCCGTTCTTACGCATATATATTTAGTTCTTACACATATATATTCAGTTCTTACACAAGTATATTCAGTTCTTACACATGTGTATTCCGTTCTTACGCATATATATTCAGTTCTTACACATATATATTCAGTTCTTACACAAATATATTCAGTTCTTACACATATATATTCCGTTCTTACGCATATATATTCCGTTCTAACGCATATATATTCAGTACTTACGCATATATATTCAGTTCTTACGCATATATATTCAGTTTTTACACATATATATTCAGTCCTTACACATATATATTTAGCTCTTACACATATATATTCAGTTCTTACACATATATATTCAGTTCTTACACATATATATTCCGTTCTTACGCATATATATTCAGTTTTTAGACATATATATGCAGTTCTTACACAAATATATTCAGGTCTTACACATATATATTCAGTTCTTACGCAAATATTCAGTTCTTACGCATATATTCAGTTCTTACGCATATATATTCAATTCTTACGCATATATGTTCAGTTCTTACACATATATTCCGATCTAACGCATATATATTCAGTTCTTACGCATACATATTCAGTTCTTACACATATATATTCAGCTCTTACACATATATATTCAGTTCTTACACATATATATTCAATTCTTACACATATATATTCAGTACTTACGCATATATATTCAGTTCTTACACATATATATTCAGCTCTTACACATATATATTCAGTTCTTACACATATATATTCAGTTCTTACACATATATATTCAGTTCTAACACATATATATTCAATTCTTACACATATATATTCAGTTCTTACACATATATATTCCGTTCTTACGCATATATATTCAGTTCTTACACATATATATTCAGTTCTTACACATATATATTCAGTTCTTACACATATATATGCAGTTCTTACACAAATATATTTAGTTCTTACACATATATATTCAATTCTTACGCATATATGTTCAGTTCTTACACATATATTCCGATCTTACGCATATATATTCAGTTCTTACGCATATATATTCATTTCTTACGCATGTATATTCAGCTCTTACACATATATATTCAGTTCTTACACATATATATTCAGTTCTTACACATATATATTCCGTTCTAACACATATATATTCAGTTCTTACACATATATATTCAGTTCTTACACATATATATTCCGTTCTTACGCATATATATTCAGTTCTTACACATATATATTCAGTTCTTACACATATATATTCAGTTCTTACGCATATACATGTATTCGGTTCTTACGCATATATTCAGTTCTTACACATATATATTCAGTTCTTACACATATATATTCAGTTCTTATACATATATATTCAGTTCTTACACATATATATTCCGTTCTTACGCATATATATTCAGTTCTTACACATATATATTCAGTTCTTACACATATATATTCAGTTCTTACTCATATATATTCCGTTCTTAAGCATATAAATTCAGTTCTTACACATATATATTCAGTTATTACGCATATATATTCAGTTCTTACACATATATATTCAGTTCTTACACATATATATTCAGTTCTTACACATATATATTTAGCTCTTACACATATATATTCAGTTCTTACACATATATATTCAGTTCTTACACATATATATTCCGTTCTAACACATATATATTCAGTTATTACACATATATATTCAGTTCTTACACATATATATTCCGTTCTTACGCATATATATTTAGTTCTTACACATATATATTCAGTTCTTACACAAGTATATTCATATGTATTCCGTTCTTACGCATATATATTCAGTTCTTACACATATATATTCAGTTCTTACACAAATATATTCAGTTCTTACACATATATATTCCGTTCTTACGCATATATATTCCGTTCTAACGCATATATATTCAGTTCTTACGCATATATATTCAGTTCTTACGCATATATATTCAGTTCTTACACATATATATTCAGTTCTTACACATTTATATTCAGTTCTTACACATATATATTCCGTTCTTACGCATATATATTCAGTTTTTACACATATATATGCTGTTCTTACACAAATATATTCAGGTCTTACACATATATATTCAGTTCTTACGCATATATTCAGTTCTTACGCATATATTCAGTTCTTACGCATATATATTCAATTCTTACGCATATATGTTCAGTTCTTACACATATATTCCGATCTTACGCATATATATTCAGTTCTTACGCATATATATTCAGTTCTTACACATATATATTCAGCTCTTACACATATATATTCAGTTCTAAACATATATATTCAATTCTAACACATATATATTCAGTTCTAACACATATATATTCAGTTCTTACACATATATATTCAGTTCTTACACGTATATATTCCGTTCTTACGCATATATATTCAGTTCTTACACATATATATTCCGTTCTAACACATATATATTCAGTTCTTACACATATATATTCAGTTCTTACACATATATATTCAGTTCTTACACATACATATGCAGTTCTTACACAAATATATTCAGTTCTTACACATATATATTCAGTTCTTACACATATATATGCAGTTCTTACACAAATATATTCAGTTCTTACACATATATATTCAGTTCTGACGCATATATTCAGTTCTTACGCATATATATTCCGTTCTTACGCCTATATATTTAGTTCTTAAACATATATATTCAGTTCTTACACAAGTATATTCAGTTCTTACACATATGTATTCCGTTCTTACGCATATATATTCAGTTCTTACACATATATATTCAGTTCTTACACAAATATATTCAGTTCTTACACATATATATTCCGTTCTTACGCATATATATTCCGTTCTAACGCATATATATTCAGTTCTTACGCATATATATTCAGTTCTTACGCATATATATTCAGTTCTTACACATATATATTCAGTTCTTACACATATATATTCAGTTCTTACACATATATATTCCGTTCTTACGCATATATATTCAGTTTTTACACATATATATGCTGTTCTTACACAAATATATTCAGGTCTTACACATATATATTCAGTTCTTACGCATATATTCAGTTCTTACGCATATATTCAGTTCTTACGCATATATATTCAATTCTTACGCATATATGTTCAGTTCTTACACATATATTCCGATCTTACGCATATATATTCAGTTCTTACGCATATATATTCAGCTCTTACACATATATATTCAGTTCTAAACATATATATTCAATTCTAACACATATATATTCAGTTCTAACACATATATATTCAGTTCTTACACATATATATTCAGTTCTTACACATATATATTCCGTTCTTACGCATATATATTCAGTTCTTACACATATATATTCCGTTCTAACACATATATATTCTGTTCTTACACATATATATTCAGTTCTTACACATAAATATTCAGTTCTTACACATATATATGCAGTTCTTACACAAATATATTCAGTTCTTACACATATATATTCAGTTCTTACACATATATATGCAGTTCTTACACAAATATATTCAGTTCTTACACATATATATTCAGTTCTTACGCATATATTCAGTTCTTACGCATATATATTCAATTCTTAAGCATATATGTTCAGTTCTTACACATATATACCGATCTTACGCATATATATTCAGTTCTTACGCATATATATTCAGTTCTTACACATGTATATTCAGCTCTTACACATATATATTCAGTTCTTACACATATATATTCAGTTCTTACACATATATATTCCGTTCTAACACATATATATTCAGTTCTTACACATATATATTCAGTTCTTACACATATATATTCCGTTCTTACGCATATATATTCAGTTCTTACACATATATATTCAGTTCTTACGTATATATTCAGTTCTTATGCATATATTCAGTTCTTACACATATATATTCAGTTCTTACGTATATATTCAGTTCTTATGCATATATTCAGTTCTTACACATATATATTCAGTTCTTACACATATATATTCAGTTCTTATACATATATATTCAGTTCTTACACATATATATTCCGTTCTTACTCATATATATTCAGTTCTTACACATATATATTCAGTTCTTACACATATATATTCAGTTCTTACGCATATATATTCCGTTCTTAAGCATATCAATTCAGTTCTTACGCATATATATTCAGTTCTTACGCATATATATTCAGTTCTTACGCATATATATTCAGTTCTTACACATATGTATTCAGTTCTTACACATATATATTCCGTTCTTACGCATATATGTTCAATTCTTACACATATATATGCAGTTCTTACACAAATATATTCAGTTCTTACACATATATATAGAGTTCTTATTCATATATATTCCGTTCTTACGCATATATATTTAGTTCTTACACATATATATTCAGTTCTTACACAAGTATATTCAGTTCTTACACATATGTATTCCGTTCTTACGCATATATATTCAGTTCTTACACATATATATTCAGTTCTTACACAAATATATTCAGTTCTTACACATATATATTCCGTTCTTACGCATATATATTCCGTTCTAACGCATATATATTCAGTTGTTACGCATATATATTCAGTTCTTACGCATATATATTCAGTTCTTACACATATATATTCAGTTCTTACACATATATATTCAGTTCTTACACATATATATTCCGTTCTTACGCATATATATTCAGTTTTTACACATATATATGCTGTTCTTACACACATATATTCAGGTCTTACACATATATATTCAGTTCTTACGCATATATTCAGTTCTTACGCATATATTCAGTTCTTACGCATATATATTCAATTCTTACGCATATATGTTCAGTTCTTACACATATATTCCGATCTTACGCATATATATTCAGTTCTTACGCATATATATTCAGCTGTTACACATATATATTCAGTTCTAAACATATATATTCAATTCTAACACATATATATTCAGTTCTAACACATATATATTCAGTTCTTACACATATATATTCAGTTCTTACACATATATATTCCGTTCTTACGCATATATATTCAGTTCTTACACATATATATTCCGTTCTAACACATAAATATTCAGTTCTTACACATATATATTCAGTTCTTACACATATATATTCAGTTCTTACACATATATATGCAGTTCTTACACAAATATATTCAGTTCTTACACATATATATTCAGTTCTTACACATATATATGCAGTTCTTACACAAATATATTCAGTTCTTACACATATATATTCAGTTCTTACGCATATATTCAGTTCTTACGCATATATATTCAATTCTTACGCATATATGTTCAGTTCTTACACATATATACCGATCTTACGCATATATATTCAGTTCTTACGCATATATATTCAGTTCTTACACTTGTATATTCAGCTCTTACACATATATATTCAGTTCTTACACATATATATTCAGTTCTTACACATATATATTCCGTTCTAACACATATATATTCAGTTCTTACACATATATATTCAATTCTTACACATATATATTCCGTTCTTACGCATATATATTCAGTTCTTACACATATATATTCAGTTCTTACGTATATATTCAGTTCTTATGCATATATTCAGTTCTTACACATATATATTCAGTTCTTACGTATATATTCAGTTCTTATGCATATATTCAGTTCTTACGCATATATATTCAGTTCTCACACATATATATTCAGTTCTTACACATATATATTCAGTTCTTACACATATATATTCCGTTCTTACGCATATATATTCAGTTTTTACACATATATATGCTGTTCTTACACAAATATATTCAGGTCTTACACATATATATTCAGTTCTTACGCATATATTCAGTTCTTACGCATATATTCAGTTCTTACGCATATATATTCAATTCTTACGCATATATGTTCAGTTCTTACACATATATTCCGATCTTACGCATATATATTCAGTTCTTACGCATATATATTCAGCTCTTACACATATATATTCAGTTCTAAACATATATATTCAATTCTAACACATATATATTCAGTTCTAACACATATATATTCAGTTCTTACACATATATATTCAGTTCTTACACATATATATTCCGTTCTTACGCATATATATTCAGTTCTTACACATATATATTCCGTTCTAACACATATATATCCAGTTTTTACACATATATATGCAGTTCTTACACATATATATTCAGTTCTTACACATATATATGCAGTTCTTACACAAATATATTCAGTTCTTACACATATATATTCAGTTCTTACACATATATATGCAGTTCTTACACAAATATATTCAGTTCTTACACATATATATTCAGTTCTTACGCATATATTCAGTTCTTACGCATATATATTCAATTCTTACGCATATATGTTCAGTTCTTACACATATATACCGATCTTACGCATATATATTCAGTTCTTACGCATATATATTCAGTTCTTACACATGTATATTCAGCTCTTACACATATATATTCAGTTTTTACACATATATATTCAGTTCTTACACATATATATTCCGTTCTAACACATATATATTCAGTTCTTACACATATATATTCAGTTCTTACACATATATATTCCGTTCTTACGCATATATATTCAGTTCTTACACATATATATTCAGTTCTCTTACGTATATATTCAGTTCTTATGCATATATTCAGTTCTTACACATATATATTCAGTTCTTACACATATATATTCAGTTCTTATACATATATATTCAGTTCTTACACATATATATTCCGTTCTTATGCATATATATTCAGTTCTTACACATATATATTCAGTTCTTACACATATATATTCAGTTCTTACGCATATATATTCCGTTCTTAAGCATATCAATTCAGTTCTTACGCATATATATTCAGTTCTTACGCATATATATTCAGTTCTTACGCATATATATTCAGTTCTTACACATATGTATTCAGTTCTTACACATATATATTCCGTTCTTACGCATATATGTTCAATTCTTACACATATATATGCAGTTCTTACACAAATATATTCAGTTCTTACACATATATATAGAGTTCTTATTCATATATATTCCGTTCTAACACATATATATTCAGTTCTTACACATATATATTCAGTTCTTACACATATATATTCCGTTCTTACGCATATATATTCAGTTTTTAAACATATATATGCAGTTCTTACACAAATATATTCCGATCTTACGCATATATATTCAGTTCTTACGCATATATATTCAGTTCTTACACATATATATTCAGCTCTTACACATATATATTCAGTTCTTACGCATATATATTCAGTTCTTACACATATATATTCAGTTCTTACACATATATATTCAGTTCTTACACATGTATATTCAGCTCTTACACATATATATTCAGTTCTTACACATATATATTCAGTTCTTACACATATATATTCCGTTCTAACACATATATATTCAGTTCTTACACATAAATATTCAGTTCTTACACATATATATTCAATTCTTACACATATATAATCAGTACTTACGCATATATATTCAGTTCTTACACATATATATTCAGTTCTTACACATATATATTCAGTTCTAACACATATATATTCAATTCTTACACATATATATTCAGTTCTTACACATATATATTCCGTTCTTACGCATATATATTCAGTTCTTACACATATATATTCAGTTCTTACACATATATATTCAGTTCTTACACATATATATGCAGTTCTTACACAAATATATTCACTTCTTACACATATATATTCAATTCTTACGCATATATGTTCAGTTCTTACACATATATTCCGATCTTACGCATATATATTTATTTCTTACGCATATATATTCATTTCTTACGCATGTATATTCAGCTCTTACACATATATATTCAGTTCTTACACATATATATTCAGTTCTTACACATATATATTCCGTTATAACACATATATATTCAGTTCTTACACATATATATCCAGTTCTTACACATATATATTCCGTTCTTACGCATATATATTCAGTTCTTAAACATATATATTCAGTTCTTACACATATATATTCAGTTCTTACGCATATATTCAGTTCTTACGCATATATTCAGTTCTTACACATATATATTCAGTTCTTACACATATATATTTAGTTCTTATACATATATATTCAGTTCTTACACATATATATTCCGTTCTTACGCATATATATTCAGTTCTTACACATATATATTCAGTTCTTACACATATATATTCAGCTCTTACGCATATATATTCCGCTCTAAAGCATATAAATTCAGTTCTTACGCATATATATTCAGCTATTACGCATATATCTTCAGTTCTTACGCATATATATTCAGTTCTTACACATATATATTCAGTTCTTACACATATATTTAGCTCTTACACATATATATTCAGTTCTTACACATATATATTCAGTTGTTACACATATATATTCCGTTCTAACACATATATATTCAGTTATTACACATATATTGTCAGTTCTTACACATATATATTCCGTTCTTACGCATATATATTTAGTTCTTACACATATATATTCAGTTCTTACAAAAATATATTCAGTTCTTACACATATATATTCCGTTCTTACGCATATATATTCAGTTCTTACACATATATATTCAGTTCTTACACAAAAATATTCAGTTCTTACACATATATATTCAGTTCTTACGCATATATATTCAGTTCTTACGCATATATATTCAGTTCTTACACATATATTTTTAGCTCTCACACATATATATTCAGTTCTTACACATATATATTGAGTTCTTATTCATATATATTCCGTTCTAACACATATATATTCAGTTCTTACACATATATATTCAGTTCTTACACATATATATTCCGTTCTTACGTATATATATTCAGTTTTTACACATATATATGCAGTTCTTACACAAATATATTCAGTTCTTACACATATTTATTCAGTTCTTACGCATATATTCAGTTCTTACGCATATATTCAGTTCTTACGCATATATATTCAATGCTTACGCATATATGTTCAGTTCTTACACATATATTCCGATCTTACGCATATATATTCAGTTCTTACGCATATATATTCAGTTCTTACACATATATATTCAGCTCTTACACATATATATTCAGTTCTTACACATATATATTCAATTCTTACACATATATATTCAGTTCTAACACATATATATTCAGTTCTTACACATATATATTCAGTTCTTAAACATATATATTCCGTTCTTACGCATATATATTCTGTTCTTACACATATACATTCCGTTCTAACACATATATATTCTGTTCTTACACATATATATTCAGTTCTTACACATATATATTCAGTTCTTACACATATATATGCAGTTCTTAAACAAATATATTCAGTTCTTACACATATATATTCAGTTCTTACACATATATATGCAGTTCTTACACAAATATATTCAGTTCTTACACATATATATTCAGTTCTTACGCATATATTCAGTTCTTACGCATATATTCAGTTCTTACGCATATATATTCAATTCTTACGCATATATGTTCAGTTCTTACGCATATATTCCGATCTTACGCATATATATTCAGTTCTTACGCATATATATTCCGTTCTAAAGCATATAAATTCAGTTCTTACGCATATATATTCAGTTATTACGCATATATCTTCAGTTCTTACGCATATATATTCAGTTCTTACACATATATATTCAGTTCTTACGCATATATTCAGTTCTTACGCATATATTCAGTTCTTACGCATATATATTCAATTCTTACGCATATATGTTCAGTTCTTACACATATATTCCGATCTTACGCATATATATTCAGTTCTTACGCATATATTTTCAGTTCTAACACATGTATATTCAGCTCTTACACATATATATTCAGTTCTTACACATATATATTCAGTTCTTACACATATATATTCCGTTCTAACACATATATATTCAGTTCTTACACATATATATTCAGTTCTTACACATATATATTCCGTTCTTACACATATATATTCAGTTCTTACGTATATATTCAGTTCTTACGCATATATTCAGTTCTTACACATATATATTCAGTTCTTACACATATATATTCAGTTCTTATACATTATATATTCAGTTCTTACACATATATATTCCGTTCTTACGCATATATATTCAGTTCTTACACATATATATCTAGTTCTTACGCATATATATTCAGTTCTTACGCATATATATTCAGTTCTTACACATATATATTCAGCTCTTACACATATATATTCAGTTCTTACACATATATATTCAATTCTTACACATATATATTCAGTTCTAACACATATATATTCAGTTCTTACACATATATATTCAGTTCTTAAACATATATATTCCGTTCTTACGCATATATATTCTGTTCTTACACATATACATTCCGTTCTAACACATATATATTCTGTTCTTACACATATATATTCAGTTCTTACACATATATATTCAGTTCTTACACATATATATGCAGTTCTTAAACAAATATATTCAGTTCTTACACATATATATTCAGTTCTTACACATATATATGCAGTTCTTACACAAATATATTCAGTTCTTACACATATATATTCAGTTCTTACGCATATATTCAGTTCTTACGCATATATTCAGTTCTTACGCATATATATTCAATTCTTACGCATATATGTTCAGTTCTTACGCATATATTCCGATCTTACGCATATATATTCAGTTCTTACGCATATATATTCCGTTCTAAAGCATATAAATTCAGTTCTTACGCATATATATTCAGTTATTACGCATATATCTTCAGTTCTTACGCATATATATTCAGTTCTTACACATATATATTCAGTTCTTACGCATATATTCAGTTCTTACGCATATATTCAGTTCTTACGCATATATATTCAATTCTTACGCATATATGTTCAGTTCTTACACATATATTCCGATCTTACGCATATATATTCAGTTCTTACGCATATATTTTCAGTTCTAACACATGTATATTCAGCTCTTACACATATATATTCAGTTCTTACACATATATATTCAGTTCTTACACATATATATTCCGTTCTAACACATATATATTCAGTTCTTACACATATATATTCAGTTCTTACACATATATATTCCGTTCTTACACATATATATTCAGTTCTTACGTATATATTCAGTTCTTACGCATATATTCAGTTCTTACACATATATATTCAGTTCTTACACATATATATTCAGTTCTTATACATTATATATTCAGTTCTTACACATATATATTCCGTTCTTACGCATATATATTCAGTTCTTACACATATATATCTAGTTCTTACACATATATATTCAGTTCTTACGCATATATATTCCGTTCTTAAGCATATCAATTCAGTTCTTACGCATATATATTCAGTTCTTACGCATATATATTCA
>JAWPHD010023665.1:0-21507 GCA_037043455.1 Cyrtodaria siliqua
CGCTAGATGAAAGTATTTTGCCCCAAAATGTCACCATTCTGGATTTAATAGTTAGTCAACGGGGTAACGGCCAAGTTCACCATATAACATGTAACATTGAGTACCTTTTGTACGTGTTGTAATTTTTCTGAGGAAATCTGTATGAACCTTTTCAATGATATCATTATACTTTTTACAAGGCACACTTTCTCTGCTTCTGCAATTGCTTTGATATAGCTCACACATTTCTTCTAATGGACACATTTGGATCGAGGTACATTCTCTACGTATCTTTTCAGTGTAATGCGATGATACAGTTGCAAAAGATTCGATATGATCTCAAATTTCTTTCAATTTATCATCTGGTGTTTTATTTTTAGATGACAGTTTTCCTTTCCTATCATGTCTAACGAAACATTCGTGAACTCTATTTTTCATTGCATACTCATCTACCTTTTTGTCTATGTTCAGTGTTCCCAAGACAAACTTCTTACAGACTCTCACATGTTGTGCCTTTTGTAACAACGCTAAAGGTAACAATTCCGCTAAAGGTAACAACCGCTGCTAAAGGTAACAATTCCAACACCAAAGGTAACAACCTCCGCTAAAGGTAACAATCAACTCTACCGCTAAAGGTAACAACGCAAACGCTAAAGGTAACAACTTTTCATGTCAACGCTAAATATAACAACTGTCTACGCAATAGGTAGCAACGTTTTTCAATATCTACAGTTTCAATGAAAATTGAGTTAACACATTCTTGTTAGTTACTGAAGCACTTGATTCGCTTCCAACCGATGCGACCCGTATCGGCGTTGTTAGGGAGTGTGCTGGTCTCCTACTCGGACATATGGATTTTCTGCAGGTTCAAATCCCATTGGAAGCCCGACTTGTCAAGTGAAAAAGTGTCGATTCTTGTGGATGGCGAGAGATATACAGTAGAGGTTCTACCCTTGAAAGATGGGGTGATCTGCCTCAACCGACCGTCATATATGGCCTAATATGAGCTTAAATCACGTAAAATACCATTCAAACAAAACAAAACTCCTCTTACATTAAGAGTGGTATGTGTATAAGCTGCTGAGCTTGTTTAACGATGTAAATAAAACACGTATATGCAGTTTGTGACTGTTTAACTGTGAATTGGTTTCGTTTGGAGGTAATATACACATTTAGTTCGATTTTAACAAAACATCGGGTTTATTAATAACGTACCCAACTGCTTGGAAACTCATATTTTGTTGTGCTATAATGGGTACGATATAATATAGCAAACAGAGTTTAAAAAAAATAGATCACTGGTGAGGAGAAAACAAATAATGCAGACTTGAACCGGTACTATCTCATCTCAGAAACAGTTTACTGAAATGTTAATCGAATGATTACACATATATGAAAGGGAAACATGTCACTTTTACAGGGGAACACTTTCTGTATGCTAAACACGGAACTCGGCATGCATGTTTAAACAAACTCTTCGTTTTAAAGAACATACGAATGGCATTGATGATAAAACTACAGTTTACTTCCACTTTGATATTTAGTCCACAAGTGTTAATTTTGAAGCTGCCTTTAAGTACATAAATAAAAGGAAGGGTGTGTGCATGGGCGTGGAGTGTTGGGGGGGGGGGGGGGGGGGGGGGGCATGGCGGGTAAAACATTTTAAATTTAGGTTTGTTCTTCGTTATTATACCACATATTTTAATTCAATAATTATGCATTGTTCTCAACCGTTAGTAATATTGTCAAACAATTTAGTTTGAACTCTGTGAGAAAAGCACGTTTGAGATATATAACCTGATCGGGTTTATTTTACAATGTTCAAACATCACGTTCATTGATTTTTATATGTAGGGTCTATTTTACCTCCGTATTGGGTTTCAAAAAAGGTATCTGATAGGTCATGTACGATGTCTTTCTATGATGTAGAAAACATAAAAGGAGTTAATTCCACCGTATGATAAAATCAGCAAATTGAATCGAAATGAAGATCTGTCACATTTATTCTACATTATTTGAACTGCCACTCATTTCTTCTACGTGGAATACCTAGAACTGTATTAAGCCATGCTCAAGGATTGAACTTACGCCCAAAACATTTTAACCTGGCATTGATTGAATAGCCCCTAATTTCTTAGAGAGACAACATGACGGAATATATGCATTGGTCCAATATAAATGTAACGGAGTCGATGAGCCCATTCTCCTTAGGAATTAGGGCTCGAACTGGCTTGATTTAAATCGCGACCCGCGCTTCATTTAACGATTGAATCTGTCATTTATATTAGTATACTGGTATACGGTGTCTAGTTCATCAATTAACCCTTAGTACAGACTTACACGTCTAAAATTCCTGTCAACCACGGTGCAGCGGGGGTTGCTTTGGCTCATATGATGGAGGTCGTGACCGGGTCACACCAAATACTTAACTAGTTGCTCCATTGCTTGACGCTGATGCTATAAGTGTTATTCTATGACTGGTCGGTCCGATGTCAGTTTAATGTGATTGGATGAGTCATGACATGTGTCTACGGCGCGATCCACTTCCATAGATATGTACTTTTTATACACACTGCATGTACGTAGCGTAATTGAGCATATTTGGTCAATTTTACTAATATACTCTTACCCTATTGTCATCCCAATAAACGGAACAATGTAGATAAAGATATCCCCGACAGGTTATATTCTCTACCAAACACGGCAGCACTAATAGGCCATATAAGTAAAACACATACACGATCATGTATTATATAATATAAAAAAGCATATAAACTCACAAAGTAAGTACTCAGTGACTTGGCAGAAGCCAGATCAACAAGAGGATAACCCGTCAAGAGTACGACCAGATAAGATTAAAGACAAACATCACACGCGACCGTCTTTATGTTCCTTATGCATACATCATATTTTTGAGAGTTATTATTGTTTACGAATGATTATTTCTGCTGCACATTACAGTGGCGTTGGAATGTTTCAGAAACTCGGGAGGAAGGTGGGACCCAAATGAACATTTTCAATTTTTGATAATGTGTCACCCTCCCCACCCCTTTCGTTTTGCTTGTCACATATTTTAATGCAAACAATATCTAATTTGGTTTGTCAATTGATTAGTGTTATGCTTTGCCGGCTGTCAAGTTTTGGTAGTTTTTCAGATAGCCCCATTGTGTTCTGATCTTTCCTGGGGAATTATTTAATAACCTACGCTAGATATGTTTACATAACATAGAATGGCACGGAGGAATCAAAATACCATAAAACGTTAAAATATGCCAATTTGGTATATAGCCTCATTTTGCTCTATCCCCTCGATATATGTGATATGTGAAGTTGGGTGGTCGAGCCTATTAAATTCTTTAATAAATGTGCAAATACAATCAGTCGTAAATAATTTGATGATGTCCTATTTAATTAATTTACGAAAGGAAATGTCTAGAAAACTAGCGGACTCCGCTTATTTTTGTTGTCCTTATCATAAATAATAATTTATCATCTGATCATTTCAGTCTATGAGAAGTTATTTTGCAAGATCGAAATGAATTTCTTCAATCAAATCAGCTGTTGAGATGGATATTTTAATTTCATTTTAATTAATGTAAATGATTCATCAACATCTAATTATAATGTCGTCAACATTTCAATCATTACTATTAATTAAACAGAAAATAACAGGTGGGTCATTTAAGTGGAAGTACACAAGACGTTTGAAACTAAAGCAAAAAAACCCAACAGATTTAACACTGCTTCCTTCACCAAACATCTGACATTTATCGAACTAAAGTTGACCTTGAATTTATGAACCTTTATCATTAATATCTAAAATCAATTCTGCTGTTTTAAGTTGTACTTGTTATTTATAGCAAACCTACAATTTTCATAAATATTAATTCAATAGGAATTATAAATAAATATTGATTAAATACATGTCCAACTGAATGTATTATTGACTTAGAGAATTGTAGTTCTAATTCAGTTATACTCGGCCACAAAACTGGTTCCAGACTGCATACAGTCCATTCATCTTCATGAAAAAACGCGTTTCGTTACCAGTTTCGTACCATGTTTCTAATGTCGCTCGTATTTAAATGTCGGCGTAATATGCAGAACCATCAACATAATTAATATCATCCCTGCCATTCTAGTGTGCTTCAGACGATATATTTTCTGTCACGAATTTTACCAGATACGGAGAATTTTATATGAATAAAACGGTTAATCCATCTTCGGGGTATTTTCTACGTGTTCCACGCATGTGTATGTTTTACTGATACATCCCTTATGTTACATACTAATCAATATAATTGGTATGTTATTGATGTAATAGTGTTCCTAATAATACCTTTTAGGTTTTTACCTCGCCCTGACTTACAAAATGTTGACGTTAAAAATTCTCAATTGGCCATTTTATCGATGAAAAGAATCCCAGTTTTGTCGTTTTTACGATAGAAATATCCCAAATTTACAAGGATCCCTTTTTCCAAAATATCTGGAACCCCCCACCTCCCCCGCCCCCACCCCCACATATCTTTCCCAGTAACACACTGATGAAACAAAGAGTCCCTGTGAGGCTATCGTTATCCTCTTCGCCACGCCACTCGACGTAATATTAATGGGCATATGTCCCTACACAAACAACAGTCGGGGAAACTTAAGAACTCCAAATGAAGGCTGTGAGTGGTTATATATACCATCAGGAAAGGCAATGATAACCGGTCGGTCTGTGCAAAAGCGTGAATGGTGCCTTAACATTAGTAGTTATATTTTCAAAACAAAGCTCGGTACTGATGATTTGTTAACTTAACGAATGGCGATAAAAGAGTACTACCACGTATTAGTTCTGCGAGTGTCATGGTAAAATTAACGTAAAAACATATAAACTCGAATCACTCGAGTAATGCTGCATTGTGTTCTTGGTCTCGTTCGATTGTCATCGGCCAATGGATTTCGTCAGCGTATTCAAGAAGCTATGCCATAGCTTCGTCCTCGGATGATACCGTCTGTCGTAGTCTATCCTCTGAAAATATTAAACCATATGAATCTCTTCGTTAGTAAAATCAAGAGGAATTATTGGGGTTGTGGGAATCTCAAAAGACTCAACTTGGCAATCGAAACCGACAAATCACATCCTCGAGATCATTTGAAATGCATGAGCGATTACAGAAAAGCTCGTGTTGCACGTGAAACCATATACATTGCTTTGTTCGACCACGTGCGGTGAATGGAGTAAGCTAAGTCAATTTTGTGTCTTCAAGATGTTGCTTTTCTTTGACATTGTCCGATCCGTGTGAGTTTGATACATTAACACTTTTTATTTGTTTAGGGGAAATTACGTATCCTAGTAGTCAATATAGTTTGCGCCATAAACAAATATAAAACGTCGAAGAGGAAACAAAGCCCTCACAGAACGCAGTCAAACACAAACACGCATTTAAAATACAATGCAATGCACAAACACAAATGGGTGGACAAAATGTCTACCCCCTTGGAAACGCCGCTGTGGGGTTTGTTTCCTGTTCGACGTTTAATTTATTTTATGGTGCAGGTTCTAGGCTGCAACAAACCTCACACTTACCCTATTGTCATCCCACTGAAACGGGACAGTGTAAATAAAGAAATTCCTGCAATGCTTAATTCTCTTACCAACATGACAGCATTAATAAGCAATATAAGTAAAACACAAAAATACTCGTTTATATATGAATACAAAAAGTAAGCCACAAAGCAGGTACTCAATGAGTGAAAGGCTGAATCCAGAGCAACAAGATAATAAAACATTAAGGGCACGACAAGACGAGATTGAAGACAGACATCAAACGTCACCGTCCTATTATGAGGATTTAGTAGACGTCATCATAGGATCCAAGGGAGCTTGTATGAATATTCAAATATTTGTAACCGAGTACAGGTATATGGTGAAATATCGATTCCTAACCGTATGTCCTCGATAGCTCAGTGGTTAGAGCCCTGGTACGGTAAACCAGAGACCCTGGGTTCGAGTCCCGGTTGAGGAACGATTTTTTCATCACCTGTAATATTTGGGGGCTCGTCCGGGATCCAGGACCGTGTCTGTCAGCATGAAACAGTGTGAAAATAAGTCTGACTGCCGGCCTGGAGTTTACTCCGCTAGAAATTCAGAGACGAATTTCAGTCTGGTACCGGGTACGAATGTAACAGGGTACAGGAACATTGTGAATAATCGATCCCGTAACCGTATGTCCTCGATAGCTCAGTGGTTAGAGCCCTGGTACAGTAAACCAGAGACCCTGGGTTCGAGTCCCGGTTGAGGAACGATTTTTTCACCACCTGTTATATTTGGGGGCCCGTCCGGGATCCAGGACCGTATTTGTAAACATGAAACAGTATAAAAATAAGTCTGACAGGCGGCCTGGAGTTAACTCCACTAGAAATTCAGGGACGAATTTCAGTCTGGTGGGGGTGAATGTAACCATGGTCTTATGGGGGTAAATTCAACAACTCCAATCCATGATTTAGGGTTCGTTATATACGGGTAATATAAAGCCTGCAATATATACAAACATCCCATTTAAGAAACAATTACAACATGAATGACATTGCAGCCATTACAGAAATACATTATCTACAAACGCGGCAATTTCATTAATATACCAAACAATCGAGAACTCACCAGACAAATCCATATTTAGGTTCTGCAACCAAATATTTACCAAGAATCTAATAGCTGTAGAATATATAAAACTACATTCTCAATCAGACCTTTACAAGTCTATAGAAAACTACTAAAATATATATTATTACATCTCTGTACTGAAATAGGTGTTTCTCTTAGAGAAGGTAGGCAAAGACTGAGTTAGAGTTATCATGCCATGCAATGTTAGGGGTGACCTAAGTTAGTTTTCACTCACTCAATCCTGTCAACCAAGCTGTATTTGTACAATAATCAGTTTGTCAAGACATATATGACAACCGTATACAATATAAATAATACATTGACCTCATGATAAATGGTCTCATTAACTTTTACAGTTATTACTCAGTACTGTGAACATAGCCAGTTATCTACCTGTGGATTAAGGGACATAAATACGAGTAAACATACTACAGAGAACTATAGCAGTTGTCTCCCTTGAACCACTATTAAAGGCACGGCTACATATTGACTATGTGTTTGGTAATAATTTACGTTTATTTTGCATAGTAACGAATGCCCAATTTATATACACAACGATGTGTGTGTGTGTGTGTGTGTGCGTGTGTATGTGTGTGTGTGTGTGTGTATCGACTGCCTTTCACATAGGCCACGAGCCATACACAGAGGCGTAGCTAGAACAGATTCAAATATCCACCTGCTTGCACATCAGAATTTCAAGCAGGAAAAGAAAAGAAAAGATAGAAAGAAAGCTGCATCATTTAAATAAACATGTTTTCAAGCCGATTGAAATACCCGGTGGATCAAGAGATCAAAAAGATATAGAGCTACTTATCCTTTAATATCATTTCATCTTATCTGGATCCTTGATCTGGCATTTACCTACAAGAGGTGATACAAACATTCAGAACAAGCTACTCTATTAATGATTCTTTTATTTTATACCTCCTACATATAATTAAAAATTAGAAATATTTACATTTCTGTTTCATACGTATGCAATAAAACTAATTACTATATACCTATCAATAATTATATACATAGTACCTTCATTTTGATCAGGTTTGAGTTTTTAACAGGTTGTCAACATTCTAAATTTACTGTGGAAAGGGAATGGAGACTCATTTACCCTATTATAACCTATAAAATATATATTCGCTAAAATTTATTATTTTTTTATAAATAACTTATTATAACTTAATACCGTTTTTCATACTATTTTCCTATATGAACAAAGCAAGTTGAAATATTTGCCTATAAACATTTAACCAAACAATTAAACTTAGCTGGAATTCAGTCAGCTATAAATGTGTATGGCGAAAGCCTATGAACTTATTTTAATCACTCTCGATGTCTTGCTGGGTAGAACCAGTACTAAGCAAATGCAGATAAAGAGTGCTCATGGACACAACACATATGGGAATGGCGGGGAACGAACCCACATACTTTCGATCCAGGTTCCAACGCTCTACCACTAGATATGTTATTTGCAAGAATTGTTAAAATAGACATAAGGGACACTGTCCGTAAGTAAGCAGATATGGAGCATAACCAAATAACTGTCTGATTTTTATTCAGTGAAATATATACATGAAAACATGAGCATCGACACTAAGAAGTCTGTAGTAATACATTCGTGAGTTTGAAAAAAAAAAGCTTAAATTATTATTTGTAAATAAAGTGGGACCCACCGTATTTACCTTTTCTGCGATCACGTGACTTCCATTAGCGCATTAGGTTTTGACCATAGTATTTAGTGCGTAATATGTATAGCCCGCTTAGCTCAGTTTGGAGCTAGGTCGACCACTTTACGTTCATTATTATTACCGCGAGTGTAATTTTAGTTTGGGCTGCGAGTTCAAACGCCCGAAATGGTTTCTCTTTTTTTTTGTACCGCGATTGAATTCCGTCAAACAATCCTGCTTTAATTAGTAAATATTCAGTAATGTTTGGTGTGTAATGTGTGCGAACATAATTAGTGTGTGTTTTATAAGCTAAAGGTTACGGACAGTATCCCTTTAAGTATTTTTATTTTTTAAGTCTTTATAATGTTATACCTTATCAAAACTCCCCTTCTTAATTAATATTGCAGTTAAGTTATACCTAATTTTTAATTGATTTAATGAGAAATGTACAAATATAATCCATAAACAATAGACCCAATGGCCTTGTTTAAAAATGCTCTCATGTTCAACATTTTTTAAATATAAATCTACCTAAAACTGTGAACCTGTATGGTCCATATTTGACCCCATTGTCACCAATGGGGTCAAATGTGACAATGGGGTCAAATGTTTTCCTAAATATCTCAATGTAATTAAATATATAGTGTGAGCACCGGATCACCATTTAAAAACCACTTGGTAGGGGACAATAATCTTACGCTAGATGCAACTAGTTAGACCTCTAGCTCTTTTAGTTTCAGAGAAAATGATGCATATAGTATTTCCTGTGAACCCTTTGTAAAAGTATGTCCTCCGGGACCGGACCATATATGATCCCAGGGTCATGATTTTGATTTTTCAAAGAACAGTTTCTAAAGATTTTTCTATCTGACTCTATGTACATATATGACCACTGGGGTGGGGCCAAATATGACCCCATGGTCACCATTTTAACAACTTTGCTAGTGGCTTATGTTTCATACATACTATTAGATCTTTAGCTCTTACGGTTTTAAAGAAGAGTTTTTAAAATATTTCCTTCTTAACTATAAGGACAGTTGTGAAAGACAGCGTGCACTGAGTTTTTTCAGAATTAATTGTAAAAATTCCAAAATTAATATGTCATGTTTGGTACCATTTTTTTTATTATTCCATTGGTAATATCAAATTGTTATTTCTTTTTCAAAGGTTGAATCACTGTCGCTTGATAAAGAGGATAGGGGTGTAAAGTAAAAAAATCAAAGTGTACACATGTGTGTGTGTGTGTGTGTGTGTGTGATTCTATGAAATATAGTCCCTGTAACATTTGAGCCCCGAGAAGAATCCCTCGTTGGCTTGACATTATTTGTGGTCTGTTTGTGTGAGTGAGTGTGTGTAGTGCTATGTATATATCGACAGTCTATTTGAAGCAGATATAGTTAACCCCGGCGTCGGCCATATTTGACTCCAGCGTTATCATTTTAGAAATATGTGGTATAGGATACTAACCTTATTAAACCAGGGAGTACGTTATAGGGAGAAGAAACGGGTTCATAAACGCTCTAGTTTATCGATTTATGTTGTCGCGCTAGAACGCCGCCATTTACTATTTTATCGATACAGGTAAATCGATCGTAAGCGCGTTACATTTGAAAAGTTAAAATTTCAGCCAACATCTCAAATTAGGCAGTTTTTACAGCCCCTTTTTACGGCTTTCTGTTATAATCAACATCACGAAATTACATTCCTGACAAAGATAAATATGTCTACTATTCACTTTTTGTTATTATTAATGCCTAATATAACCCATACTTCGTATCTCGTTTGCAATAACACCACACCATTTTTAATTCTATAAAATTAAAAATTTAGCTGATATCTCAAAAGGCACATTTTCAGCACCTCTTTTTAGTCTTTGTCTTATAATCACCACCATGAACTTACCTTCTTGACAAAGATAAATATGTTTACTATTCATTTTTTGTTATTATTAATGCCTAAATAACCCGTAGTCTCGTATCTCGTTTGCAATAGCTATACACTGTCACCATTTTTTATTTGGCGCAGAGTGGCGCCATCTTTGTTACACGGAACCGTCTGGTAAAATGTTCTTTTAAACATGCAAACAAATACACGCTCTGTATCAGAGGACACAATGTGAATAAATAATACTTATGTTTACATTTAGCACCTTATTTGAGTTTGTAAGTGTAATCATTTATAAGAATTTGCTGTTTTTCATACACTCGCGAAACAACCGGAAGTAGTCATTTTCACGGAGTAGTGAAACACATGCGCGACAACATAAATCGGCAAAACGAGCCCGTTTCTCCTCCCTATAACGTACTCCCTGATTAAACATACAAAATATTAAACCTGTAGCTCTTGTAGTTATCAGAGAAAACTTTTTTTTTTAAATTAACCATACTTTTATTCAAAATGGGGAGGGGACATAACTCTAATAACAGGAACAAACTACCCTGTTCACACTGCCATCATGGATATTTTGTTTCTCTGCAAGGTACTCAATAATACTAGTAAGGATTTGTCCATTGCGATGCTAACACAAATTTGTATCAGGGGCGTAGCTAGAGTTAAAAGAAGTGCAAGCAACCGAGATCAAATGGTCGCGGTCGGGAAGGTTGTGTTTGTTGTGCTGGGGTGGGGTGTAGAGAGGGGTTATCTCCTTCCTATTTTTAAATCGCATCGAAAGTTTCAAAACAAACAAAACGTAAAAAGACGCAGAAAAAAGAGAAAAAAAAAGGCTTTTAGGGTCAGAGAAGGCGCGGATTAGGAGAAATAAGGTGTGATACCACAAACATAAATGGCCTTGGAACGATCAGTGGCAAAGTGGCCGCTTGTGAGGGGCGTGGGGTGTGGGGATGGGTTAAAGCCAGGTTCTAGGGTACACAAAACCTCACTTTTACCCTATTGTCATCTCAATAAAACGGGTTGGTGTAAATACAGAAATCACCACTAGGCTTTATCCCCTAACAAACAGGTCAAATAAATATAGCACAAAGATTATAGTGTATACACGTATATCAATGCAAAAAAGAATATAGAAATCAAAAAAGCAAATAATCAATGACTGGCAGATGCCATAGCAAAACAATATAATATTTGCTTGACAGTGTTTGTAGATTGAATATCAAAATCGTCGGCTATATCTATACTTTCCTGGTAAAGGGACGCATTCGAATAAAATATATTGTCTCGCACACATTCATTGAAATCACGTCTTTTTTAAAGAAAGTATTTAAGAGGATCTTACATGAGTACTCATTCATTATTGAATTTATTAAACGAGTTGGCAACGAGGCTCTGGCCGAAAATTATATCATTTGTGCTAACGAGTTTAATAAATTCAATAATGAATGAGGACGAATGTTAAGATTCTATTTATCACATAACTCACATGTCGGTTTTTATTGTATTTTGCCTCTATCTTTAACACGCGAAAACAACATTAATTGTTGTACAACCACGTGGTACAAATACGAACTGCTGATTGGACTGTAAATAGAGGCTCTTACATGAGTACTCACTCATTATTGGATTATTAAACGAGTCGGCAAAATGATATAATGAGAAGCTCTTGCCGAGCAATATATTAATTTTGCTAACGAGTATAATAAATTCAATAATGAATAAGAACGAATGTTAGACATATCTCACATATCGACTTTTATGGCATTTTGCCTCTCTCTTTAACACACGAAACCGACATAAACCGTGGGAACTGGATTATAGTCATTATCGATCTTTTTTGACAGCGCATACTAGGCTTAATTGCATACTTAAACTAGTTATATATGGCAAATATAGAATGGTGTTATTCCACTCCCACACCATAAAGTTATGTGTTTGGGTAAGAACGTTTATATGCTAGAAACCATCAATTGTGTTTGTTGTTCACGAGTAAAAGGCATCCTATATCATGTATATTGAGCTAATAGTTCAATGCAAAAGTAGATATAAAAGTCGAACATAATGTAGCATTCAAGGACAACACAGTCAAAAGCAAAATCACGCATAGAAAAAGCAACAGAAACAAGAATGTATAAGAGGCAAGGTATGTGACATCACAAACATACAAGGGTTGACATTAAGTTAACCGCACGGGAAGGGTCAGTGGCAAAAAGGGCGACGGGGTTTATATCAGTTTATCAGGCGCACCAAAGCTCACTCTTACCATATTGTCATCCTCTATAAAAGTAGATATAAAAATCGAGCAGGAAAAGTAGCATTCAAGGACGACAGACACAAACACACACAGAAACAAAGAACAACTTTAAAGATCAATAAAAGGCCAAATAAGACATCACAAACATACAAAGGTTGAAAATAGGGCTACTGCCTTGGAACGGTACTTTTGGGCTTTAGGTAGACGTCAAGATAGTGTCCACAGCCTGTCCGGTCATCGCACAATTAAGGAGGAAAGCATAGTGGCGAACTGTAAATGTGTCCTCCACCAAGCACAAAACAACAACGTCAATAAAGAAATCTCCACCAGGCAATAAATAGGTCAGATTGTGCGCAAAGACTGGTGAAAAATGAAAAATGAAGTAGTAATTAAAAATTAATGTAAATATATATAGATAAAACTATTTACAAATAAGGGATGATAATTATGGTAGTAATTTAAACTATGCATATATGCAAATCAACAGGTGCCCGTCAACGGGTGTATAGACAAGTAAATATATATAAGAACAGCATACTATAATGATTTATAAAGTCTGAATTTTTCAGAAAACCTAAAACAAGACTAAGATCTATAGTATCAAATAACTTTCATAGTATTAACATTGTAGTATCTTTGCCGCATAGGATCAAAGTCTACACATTCCAATAAGATATGTTTGACCGTTAACGGTGCAAAACAGGGTATACATTTGGGTAATTGCTCACCTTGTAATAAATATGAATGAGTAAAACGTGTATGCCATATCCTGCAACACGCTAGAAGAACTTATTCTCGACGAATGGATCTACTAGAAGGACGCCATTCTCCGAGTAACGGTTTAATTGAATGGAGTGTATTGTTCACTGACAAATCCCAAGCGGCTTGCCAAGAGTTACGAATATATGTGTTAATACAACTTTTAAAATCAGTATAAGATAATAATTTGGCATTAGATATACGTAAACCTAATGCTGCATTAGCAGCACTATCAGCTCTATTATCACCACCTATTCCCGCATGGCTTGGAAGCCAGCAGAAACTAATAACATTATCAATGATAAGAGAAAAATTATTGTACTTTTCTAAAAGTTGAAGCACAACTGACTTATCATGTTTCATATTACCCAGGGCTTGAAGAGATGAAAGGGCATCCGAAAAGATTATACAATGATCATCGTCAGATTCCTGAATATAGTTTAAGTTCAGCTAAAAAGATAGAAGCCTTGTCAGGCATGCGGTTCTCTATGCTGTGTTTGTGAACAACAGCTGCTGCATCTACCTTATCTCCATCTTTAGAACCATCTGTGTATAGATGTTGAAAGTTAATCTATTTCGATTTAATTTCATTAAAATTGTTTTAATATAGTTATATATTGAATAGATTTTAAAAGATATATTATCATTAGTCTTCAAGAAAGTTTCAAAATACAAACGAAGACAAAATGCAACAGGGTTGTGTTTATTTAAAAGTAAGCTGATTTCATCATAATTAGGCATGTCCATTGAATGACCTTATTTGATTTGATGTTACTACGGTGGAAGTACATGTTTACGGCCTTTGGAGTTTGGAGACTTTGGAGACTTTGGAAGATCCAGATTTGCTGGATCATCAACGTCCATTTCCAAGTCTTCAATTCTGTTGTGCAGTCTAATCGGAGCATCAGATCCTTTCGACTGCTTCCCTAACCCGGGAGAATTATTTGTCCTTACTGTCACGTCTCTGGCAGCAATTCCGAATTTGACGAACTCTTGGAAGAGTTTGTCGGGTTTGGTGGACTCTTGGTTGCACCAGAGTCCGCCGATTTCGAAATAGATGTAGTAGCTGGTTTATCAACTCTACTTGCATCGGCGTACGATTTGCCAGATGGAGCGGTTGGAACAAGACTCTCTCAACACATCTCCTAGCTTCTGGGACAGACATGTTCTTTTTAATCTTAACCTTCAGTATTTCCTTCTCGTGCTTTCAGTTCGGACAATCCTTAGAGAGAGAGAGAGAGAGATTTGTAAATAAGAACTGTGAGGCTTTTATCATGAATTCGTGAGTTTGTTAAATCAAATGTGCCGATTTAATCAATATAATATCGTTATATACTAAATAATGTATTAACAAATGTATCACAGATGTATCACCAAATTGTCCCTCTGTAATCTTTCAACTGGACATCATTTTAACTAGAATAGAGCGACATTTGTTTTCAGCATTTTCCATTATTTTCGATTTCTGAAAAGCGCTTTTATATTTTAAAGCTTATAAGAGTGGACTTGATTATCACAAATGACTAGTAAGTAATAACTATTGGTTTGTAGTCGGGGCGACTTTTTGAAGCCTCCACATATATGGAACGCCAAATTAACATAAACTCAATTGAGTCTCTCTTAAGTTATTTGAAGAGAGGTCTAATTCAGTTGAAGACAGGTGCAATTCAATTGAAGAGATGTCTTATTCAATTAGAAGAGAGGTCTAATTCAATTGAAGAGAGTCTAACTCAACTGAAGAGAGGTTCAATTCTATTGAAGAGAGGTCTAATTCAATTAAAGTGATGTCTAATTCAGTATTAGAATTATACCTCTCTTAAATTGAATTACACCTCTCTTGAATTGAATTGAATTGAACCTCTCTTCAATTGAATTAGACCTCTCTTCAAACAATTGAAAAGAGATTCAATTAACTGAGTAGATGTATGACATATTATCAAACCAACGAACGTGTGAATGTCAATAAATGCTGCAAAGGATATCCCTTTGTCTGCTCATGAGAGATTGAATAAGGTGCAACACTTTCATGCCCCTCAAGTAAGGGCTTAATAGGCTGGGACCCAACCTCCCATATCGTGCAAAAAAACACTTTTGGTTTACCCCTAAAGATATACTCGTGATTTTTTGCATATCAATAGCAGAAACTGTTCTCTATACGAAACCACTGTATGGATTAATGGTATTCTTTGCATTTCGTAACACCAACGCATTTTCTACGGAAGCCCATAAGTGATAAGAACATATTGATATTCAAAGAAAAAAGGTGTACAAGTTTTAGCGATATGATTTTGTTTTGTACATAAATAAGACATATGCACGCCTAATTATATTCTGTTTATGCCGAATGCAATTTTTTTTTTAAATCAAAAGTGGTTTAAGGATTGAAGATGGCGGGCAGATGGGTGGAGGGAGGGACGGGCATACACCTTTTGGCTAAAGCTTTCATGCACGTTGTTAATAACTTCTGTAAATTGTTTTCGGTTAAAACCAACTTTACTGTGAAGTGTTATATCGTTAAGATGTCACTTTCTTACGAGCAAGACCGATTTTCTCCTTTTCAGAATGGATTTATGACCCCTGAGTTACTTACCAAAAATGCACATTTTGGGTAAAGCTTAGGTGCAAGGTTTCTTTATCTTATTTTGGATTTTAACTAAAATTGCTGTGAAGTCTTATATCAAACAGACATCACTTCCTTACGATCAATGTGTACCTTTGCCTTTTCTAAATAGAGTTATGGCCCCTGATTATCTACGAAAATACATTTTTGTGTTGAGTTTATGTTAATTAATCAAGTTTTGTTGAAAATTATGTAACCATGGTCTTATGGGGGTAAATTCAACAACTCCAATCCATGATTTAGGGTTCTTTATATACGGGTAATATAAAGCCTGCAATATATACAAACATCACATTTAACAAACAATTACAACATGAATGACATTGCAGCCATTACAGAAATACATTATCTACAAACGCGGCAATTTCATTAATATACCAAACAATCGAGAACTCACCAGACAAATCCATATTTAGGTTCTGCAACCAACTATTTACCAAGAATCTAATAGCTGTAGAATATATACTACATTCTCAATCAGACCTTTACAAGTCTATAGAAAACTACTAACATATATATTATTACATCTCTGTACTGAAATAGGTGTTTCTCTTAGAGAAGGTAGGCAAAGACTGAGTTAGTTAGAGTTATCATGCCATGCAGTGTTAGGGGTGACCTTAGTTAGTTTTCACTCACTCAATCCTGTCAACCAAGCTGTATTTGTACAATAATCAGTTTGTCAAGACATATATGTTATAGCGTGACCCGGCTAGCTCTATTGTTGCCACACGCCATAACAAGGGGTTGTCATTTAAACAAACGCCAGCTTCCGTCAACATCATTTATTGATGGTATGAATAATAAACATCTCTGAAAGTATATAATACTCAACGTAAATCATCTAAAATATTACACATATGCATTCCATATCACAGATTAATTAATTACTCAATAACTTACATAAATATGAAGTTTATCAGACGTACAATTACTTAATGTATTTAAAACAAACCATACTTAATGCTTTTAACATCACGTATTACACATATATTACAATCTTACTGTTAATGGATATATTAACATATTGCAAAACATACAACTTCCTCAACACATATCAGCAGTATGAACTACTAAATAATAGTCGCAATATAGTCACATAGTTATTTTTAATACCTACATGTATATGGTACAAAGACTATATCCATCAAATCCATCTCTCCTGCCATTCTATCTACCAGCTCGCCACCAGCTCTACATATATCTGTACATAAAAGGTCTGAATTAGTTCATGTGCCTTTAAACTACATCATAACAAACTGGACACAGACAATCGATTCAAATGTCTAGCAAACATCAATATACAATTCGTGGATCTGTTCATATAATGACTACTTATAAAATATACATATCCGACAACGGACGCACGGACGGATCTAATGCCATTTAACTATTATATTCACAGTCTTATAGATGCAAACAGATGCATGGCAATTACAAAGTTACACATAGTTAAAACCACATCTTAATCCCTATGATTTGGTAATTTGTCAATTATCAATCCCTTGATCAATCAGTTGGAATCAATGATAGAGAAATATGACATTAAACAATGACCAAGGAATAAAACAAATATGTTTCCTACCTTCCAAATCCTACATCCATTTCCAAACACTTCCAAATCATGGTGCATAATTTTACCATTATATATTAAAACATAACTGTCCTATATTCTTAGGAAACTCTAAGAATATAAATATAGACACTGCAAATATTGCAAGTACATTAAAGTGATTAAAATAACTGATCCAAGATGGATGCAAACTATATTTTCAAGAGACTTCTTGACACTTCAACTTTCTTTGCAAGACTAATTTAAAACTACCTATTGACCAATCAGATTTCACCTGGATGTCAGGTGACAATCTACTTTCCCTCTAAAACCTATTCAGCTATGACCAGTACTATTAAAGGGTGTTAGCCTAATAATGTTAAGGTTAGCATAAATTCAACACATGCAATTATTAGTTCCTTAATGACGATACATATTAAAACAGTAAAAACACACTCTACCACATATATGACAACCGTATACAATATAAATAATACATTGATCTCATGATAAATGGTCTCATTAACTTTTACAGTTATTACTCAGTACTGTGAACATAGCCAGCTATCTACCTGTGGAATAAGGGACATAAATATGAGTAAACATACTACAGAGAACTATAGCAGTTGTCTCCCTTGAACCACTATTCAAGGCACGGCTACATACTTCCCGGCTCAGTGAAATGGCTCCTGACATTTATTAACAGATGCCAGCGCTGTAAATAAGACATTTAATTAAAAGTTATAAAATAAACACAAATAAGCATACCTGAAAATATTCAACTTAACTGACTTAACCAGGTACATTTATTATCTTTGCAAATAATATTAATTCAGCAAAAATGGACCAACTTCAAAGTCTGAAAGCAAACAGATTAGCATCCATATACTATGCTGAAATAAATTCTAAAATTGTTAACCAATATTATCTGAAATGTATCCATCTCCATACGTATCTGTGAAATGGAAAACAGAACAATTAATGGGGTTTTACGTCCCGTCAACACATCATAATGGGGTAACTTGAGACAGTAACCTCAAAGGGAAATGAGATTGATCTCGCTAAAATACACACATGTCAAGTGCATCATATCTTCACGACATTACATGTCGCGACAAATACTGACATCATACACTGAAAAATAGTAAAAATTAACATTATACATAATAAATCTCTTGTTTCGGTGTTGTGGCTGTCTGCTGCACAACCCACTGTCCCAATCGGTTTGGTGGTTGCCGTTCTCTGGTTGACCGTCTCGGTGGCTCCGGTTGCTGTACCAGTGTACCATATGGGTGATCTTCCGGTGGACGTTCTGGTGGACGTTCCGGTGGATGTTCCAGTTGTACTGGCTCCGGTTGCTGCACCGGCAGATCCTCTGGTTGAACTTCCAGTTGACCATCTGGTGGATGTTCCAGTTGTGCTGGTGGACCTTCTGGTTGATGTTCCGGTGGTCTAGCTGGTCGACCTAGTGAATCTGGATCTATATCCCACACGCTGTCGCGACTCGCATTAAAGTTGCTCTCATCCAATTGAAGGTTTGCATCTTCAAGGGTGCTACTTTCATGGCGTTCGCTTAGAGAGGTGGTATCTGGTCCAATTCGTACTGGATTTTTCTTCTGTCTAGTACCATGCTCAATATGTTGCTCGGGTTCAGAATCTGAGCTTGAACTTTCTGTGTCGGTACTCCGAGGATTGGCTCTGGTGGGTTTACTTAGAGACACAACCTTACGGTTTGGTATCTGGCATGGGACCTCAGAGGGAATAGAGGTAAACGGTAGCAGCATATTTCTGTGTAGCACCCGTATTGGACCCTGTCCATCCTCGCGTTTCACTCTGTATACAGGGATATCCCTATTTGGCATCGCGAGTACCAAATATGGATCCCTGTCCCATTTGTCTGCCAACTTCTGCTTCCCTTGCAGACCGACTTTCCTCACCAGGACTCTGTCACCATCCTCAAGCTTGCTATTCCTTACATTACGATCATATCGCTCCTTGTTCTGAGCAGCGTTCTTGCTGGCTTCCTTTGCAGCAACACCATACGCAACCTGCAACCTGTCTCGCAGCTTCTTGCCATACGTCTGTGGTTCTGATGCAGCTTCTTCAGCATCTACTGAAGTACCTAAGTAGGCATCTACTGAGAGACGAGGATGCCACCCGAACATGAGATAGTGGGGCGAATAACCAGTTGCATCACTCTTCGTTGCGTTGTATGCCTGGACCATTGGCGCTACGTAGGATTTCCAATCCTGTTTTTGGTCCTCTTTCAAGGTCCCAAGCATTTTCAACAAGGTCTGGTTGAACCGTTCCGCTGATCCATTACCCATGGGGTGGTATGGTGTTGTTCTGGTTTTCTTAATCTGGGCGATCTTGCACAGCTCCTTGATGACGTTCCCGACAAAATTCCGTCCCTGGTCACTAGTGTCTCCGGAAAACTGTAGTATCGGAAGAAATTGTCATACAAGGCTCTGGCAGTCGTCTGGGCCGTCTGGTTGCGACAAGGGATAGCTTGAGCATACCGAGTGAAGTGATCCGTGATGACCAGAATATGCTCAAAGCCTCCTTTTGACCTCTCCAGACTAAGAAAGTCCATGCAGACCAATTCCATTGGTCTTGTAGTCATTATAGGGTGTAGTTCTGCTACCACCCTAACTGGTGTCTCTTCCGACGAATACATCTGCCACAGGTTTCCACTTTCCTGTTAACATCACCTTCCAAGCCAGGCCAATAAAAGCGTTGTCTAGCCAACCACAGAGACTTCTCCTTTCCTTGATGTCCAACATCATCATGGATGCCTTTTAGGGCAATGCGCCTGTAAGTCTCTGGGATGACTAACTGTCTTGTCTGTTGACCATCAAAGGAGGCGGTTCTGTACAGAATGTCATCCTCTACATTAAGGCGATTCCATTCTCGAAGGAACTTCTGTACAGTGCGTGTTTCTCTCCTGAGGTCTTCCTCCCTTGGCCGAGAACCGCATCCAAGGTGGTCTAATACTCTGGCTATGGTGGCATCTTTTCTCTGTTCCTGCTGCCAGTCTATCTGGTTAAAAGGCTCCGATGTTATTTCCTCACCGGCCGGTTGAGGACCTACAACTTCCGAAACACAGTGCACCAAGGGTAGTGATGCTTTAACTGCATGGCAGATTGCTTTAACCTGATCAGGAAAGATCAATTCTGGTTGTCTTGACAGACTATCAGCATCAACATTAAGCTTTCCAGGGCGATAAATGATGGTGAACTGGAAGTTGCTTAATGCTGATATCCAGCGGTGTCCGGTGGCATCAAGCTTGGCTGTTGTTAGCACATAGGTCAACGGGTTGTTGTCCGTTACGACCTGAAATGTAGTTCCCATGAGGAAGTCATGAAACTTGTCTGTAATCGCCCATTTCAATGCTAAAAACTCCAACTTGTGCGCTGGGTACTTCTTTTCACTGGGTCTCAGTCCCCTACTGGCATATGCTATTACGCGTTCCTTGCCTTCCTGAAGTTGGTATAGCACAGCGCCTAAACCAAATCCACTAGCATCTGTGTGTAGAACCATAGGTTTGGTATAATCAGCATATCCAAGGACTGGTGGTGTCGTCAATTTTTCTACTAAAGTATCAAATGCTTGTTGTTGGTCCTTTCCCCATTTCCACACAACAGCTTGCTTCTTGATATTTTTCTTGGCTTTCTTGGCATTTTTTGTCGTTCCATGACCCTCCAGCAAGGCATTTAGAGGTTGTGCAACTTGGGAGAAGTTCTTCACGAACCGCCTGTAATAGCCTGCAAAGCCAAGAAATTGTCGCAGTTCCTTGATATTGGTTGGTGGCTTCCAATTCTTGATAACTGCTGTCTTCTCTGGGTCAGTTGCTATTCCATGTTCTGACACAACATGGCCCAAGTAGTTCACTGAGCTTTTGAACAGCTCACATTTACTGGGTTTTAACAATAGCCCATGTTGTTCCAATCTGGAGAACACTCCTTCCAGACGTTTAACGTGTTCTTCGAATGTCTTCGAAAATACTAAAATATCATCAAGGAAAATGAGACAGTCCCTTGCACCCATGCACTTCTCCATAAGCCTTTGAAATGTGGCAGGTGAGTTTGAAAGTCCCATTCCCATGCGATTCATCTCATAGAATCCGAGATTACCTACGGAGAA
>JAWPHD010023666.1:0-21506 GCA_037043455.1 Cyrtodaria siliqua
GTATCGTTACAATTCACACATGCGTATGTACACTTGTAACACAGCTTGGCTCTGGTACAATATTTACAAAGCTTTTTTTTTATTAGTTGTGTAAAATAAGATGCAATCTGTGCACACCCAAGGAGGATCAATAATATCTAAAACTCTTTCACAATATTTGCAATTCAAGAATTATACTATAGCATCTTATATTTAAATATAGGCTTAAAAAATATTATCTTATGTTATATTATAATGGAACAAGTAGAAATTGAAATCAACAACTTTAAAAAAGATCAAATAGCACATGCCCAAACGGTTGATTTTGGAGATGCGAGTAAATTAGATGCTGAGCTTTTAATTTTTTCAAACTTTCAAGATTTGACAGAAAGAATCATAACAATGACACAACAACTAAAATTGTCATGGAAAATAAAAAAAAAGAGATATAAACAAAGTACGTTCTTTGTGTAAAAAACAAATTTCAGAGGCAACCAGTTACCATCCAACTTTATACAAAGTTTCTTTTATTGCCCACTATGATGTTTTACTTGAACGAGGAATTAAAAGTATTATGTACGGATAAATAAAAAATAATATAATCTAACCGGGGAATAAATATTTTACTTCAAAATAATTAATTAATTAATTAATAGGGGCTTAAAGAAATAATCTCATGTAATATTATATAATGAGTATCCGAGAAATTGAAACATCCCCAAAACAGTATAGCAAGGTTTTTAAAGTAAATGTTTTCAGTAATGATCCGCTCAGACAACTACAAAAAACACAATCAAAAGTTGTGAACTTTCTTAAAAAAGAACTAAGAAAAACAGGTGGATTTAAATTAAGCGTTGATATAAAACTTACTTTTAAAAAAAAAGTACCACATGATAAAGAACATAAAGGAGGTTTTGATATTATATACAAAACAGCTTACTTTGCCTCAAAGGCTGAAATAATATTAAATAAAAATCAAATATCAGAAGCATTAGACAAAGCACGAGAAGAAATTATAAATAGAATTGGAAATTGGCTTCAGCTGGGAAGTGGTTGGCAAATTGAATCAGTAGATGCACACTATATAAATCGAATAAAGTACAAGCCTTTACGGGGTAGCTCTTATTTAAATTTACCAAAAGAACTGCAACACAGCAAAAAAGGATTGGTAAATATAAAAAATAAAGATAACGAGTGCTTTAGATGGTGTCATTTGGCTTGTAAATTCCCTGTTAAAAAAAATCTTCAAAGAATAACAAAGTACAAAAATCATATTGGTGATCTTGATTACAAAGGAATTACATTTCCTGTTACTATCAAACAAATCCCAAAAATAGAAAAACAAAACAACATTTGTTTTAACATATTTGGGTATGAAGATAATCAAGTATACCCTTTGTACATATCAAAAAATAAAGCAGAAAAAAACATGTGATATGCTTTTGATTACCGAAAAACAAAAAAATCATTACGTGTGGATAAAAAACTTTAACAGTTTGATGTCTAATCAAACAGCACACAATGGAAAAAAATGGTTTTGTAAAACATGCCTACAATGCTTTACATTAGAACGTGTGCTAAAAATGCATGAGCCTGATTGTCTTTCACTTAATGGAAAACAAGCAATAAAAATGCCAAACAAAGATGAAAAAGTTAAGTTTAAAAACTATGACAGGCAACTAATGGTTCCGTTTGTTATATATGCTGATTTTGAAGCAATAACTAAAAGTATTTCTTCGGCATCGAACAATCCTGAAAAATCACACACGGAAGCATATCAAAAGCATACTGATTGCGGTTATGGGTATAAGGTTGTTTGTTGTTACGATGATCAATATTCAAAACCAGTTGTGACATACAGAGGACCAAATGCTGTTTACAAGTTTTTAGAAAAAATGATAGAAGAAGAAAAGTGGTGCAAGAAAACTATGAATACGCATTTTAAGAAAGATTTGGTGATGTCACAGGAAGAAGAAGCTAGATTCCAAAAATCTAAATCATGCCATATTTGTGGTAATGGTTTTTCAATAACTCTTAAAAAAGATGACCCAAGTCGTATAGTAGCATATGAAAACTCCGTTAGAAAAGTTAGAGATCATTGTCATATAACTGGAAAGTACAGAGGAAGCGCTCATGACATATGTAATATTAATTTCAGGTTGACTAGAAAAATACCTGTTGTGTTTCATAACTTGAGAGGATATGACTCTCACTTTATAATGCAACACATCGGAAAGTTTAAACAAAACATAAATGTGATACCAAATAACATGGACAAGTATATGGCTTTCATGTTAGGAAAAAGTTTAGTATTTATTGATAGTTTCCAGTTCATGTCCCAATCATTAGATAATCTAGTAAAAAACGTTCCGTCGTTTCAATACATATCTCAAGAATACAGCGGTAATAAGTTAGACTTGCTAAAAAGAAAAGGCGTTTATCCTTATGATTACATGAACAGTTTTGAACGTTTCGAGGATACTAAGTTACCTGGCAAAGATAGCTTTTATTCTCAATTAAATGATGAGCACATTTCAGATGCGGATTATGAACACGCTAAAAAAATATGGAAAACATTTAAGATTAAAAATATGGGAGAATATCATGATCTGTATCTTAAGACTGATGTGCTGCTGCTGACAGATGTTTTTGAAAACTTTAGAAAAATGTGCATTGAGTATTACAAATTAGATCCTTGCCATTACTTCAGTAGTCCTGGGTTAGCCTGGGATGCATGCCTCAAGATGACTGGTATCCAGCTTGATTTAATAACTGATATTGATCAATATTTGTTTGTGGAAAAAGGATTAAGAGGCGGTACGAGTTATATTGCAAACAGATATTCACAAGCTAACAATAAATATATGAAAAACTATGACAAGAAAAAAGAAAGCAAGTACATAATATATCTCGATGCTAATAACTTGTACGGGTTGGCCATGTGTCAGCCGTTACCTACTGGCAACTTCAAGTGGGTTGATAAGTTTGAAAAAGGAAAATCAAATTACATTGTTGAGTGCGATATTGAGTATCCCGAAAAACTACATGACTCGCATAATGATTATCCTCTCGCCCCAGAAAGTTTAAATATAAAAGATGAGTGATTGTCAGACTATTGTAAAAATTTAAAACAAAAGTTTAATCTAGGAAATTGTAGTGTTAATAAACTTGTTACGACGTTGAAAAATAAAGAAAAGTATGTCGTGCATTTTAGAAACTTAGAATTGTACAAAACGCTTGGATTAAAGGTGACAAAAATACATCGAATACTACAGTTTGACGAATCAGAGTGGTTAAAGACATACATAGATTTTAATACCGCCAAGAGGACAGCTGGTAAAAATGCTTTTGAAAAGGATTTCTTCAAACTGATGAACAATTCAGTTTTTGGTAAAACTATGGAAAACTTGAGAAAAAGAATTAATGTTAAATTGACTCACGACGAGGAGGTTCTTTTAAAAGATGCGGCAAGACCTTCATTTATTTCTTGTAAAATGTTTAATGAAAATTTATTTGCTGTAAACAGAATAAAAGAACTATTAGTTTTAAATCGTCCTATTTATGTTGGCATGTGTATTTTTAGACTTGTCAAAATATTTGATGTATGATTTCCATTACAACTATATCAAAAACAATTATGATAAAAAAGCTAAGTTATTATTTACTGATACCGATTCCTTGTGTTATGAAATAAAAACAAAAGATGTGTATGCGGACTTTTACAAGAATAAAGAACTTTTTGATAATTGCGATTATGATCCAAAAAGTCAGTTTCATTTTAATGATAATAAAAAAGTTATTGACAAGATGAAAGATGAAACGTGCGGAATACCCATTGTTGAATTTGTTGGGTTGCGAAGTAAACTATATTCGTATGTGCTAGATAATGAGGTTAGCGCAAAGAAATGCAAGGGTGTTAAAAAGTGTGTTGTTAAAAAACAGATAGCACATGACGATTACAAAAATATTTTGTTTACAGCAACAGAAGCTCATCATGAGATGAAAGTTATTAGATCACAAAAGCATAACATAAGCAGCTATGCAATAAATAAAAAAAGTTTATCAGCTTATGATGATAAACGGTACATATTAGATAATGTACAAGATACGTTAGCATACAAGTAAAATGAGCGATGATGAAGACTACTGTCCGATTCCGTCTGACTTTGCTTAACGAGTTGTAAATGTTATGTTATTAAAATGGCAAACCGGATTGATTAGAGACTGAGAGTTTTGGGTGAGTTTCTTTTGGAAGGACCTCTCGAGTAGCTAATAGTATGCATCAACTGTGCTCAAACTCTCAGTCTCTATACTACTTGTGGCGGCAGTAAAACGTCTCCGCGCGCTTGTAATCAGTACTGTTATTCATTCGATCTTTAGAGATCGCTGAGCCCGATACTTTTATTTAGTTATCGGTGGTACATTTTCAGTTTCTTTTGTTTTCTTACTTAATTTTTGATTCGGTGGTTCCACTACTCCGGCCGATTAAAGGCTCTGAGTATTGTTTAACCACTTATAGGATATGTTGTCTTCTTTTTAATTTAGCCTTTTGGCTGTTACTTGTGATACGCATGCTTCATAACCGCTGCTCCCAACTAAATTCCATTATGTTTATTTCGCTCTTCGGGGCATTTAATTTTATTAGATACTGGGAACATACGCCGTACGACATAACTCCATGTCCACCGCCGTATGCATGCCATCTTCGGGATGGTTAAAATTGTGTACTATTGATTTTATTACTATTGAGTTCTGCTCAACCCGGGGCTAGAGGGCGTGAGCGATAGCTAGCGTATTTCACTACCGCTTATGAACAGTCTCAATCAAACCGAGACTGCAATATTTCGTATGTTTCGTGCTCGGCTGTTTCCAAATGTCCATTATCATACTCTTTTTTTAATTGCATCTTTAAAAAGTACCTTAAAGTCATTCACACAAGCATGACATGCACAAATGAACATCAACAAGTTAAATGAAAGCGCTACAATGATAACCAATTACTGTTCGATTTTTTTTATATAAGCTACCTGTTCAAGATTGCTATCATGGAACAATGTAATCTACTGACATTGCTCTTTTCAAAAAGTAATGTGAGAAATTTTCACATGAGTTGGTATTAATATCGGAAGTTTTGGGGCCTGTCTCAAGGCCTAATTGGTTTAAATCGTATTTTTTTCATAACATGTTCACGTAATATATGTATACTGAAAAAAATAATGTTTAGCAATCCCTTACGTACACTTACTTTTTGTATTCCAATGTAAGTATCGGAGTTATTTCCCATTTAGTTAAAACATACTATTTCACAATTAAAAATTCAAATAAGGTAAAAAGCAAGATTAAACATTACCAAATAACTGTAATCAGCAACAATCGACAATTTTCTTGCCAATTTAAAGATATAGGGAAACAAAGTTTACCATTTGTGAAATTACCTCCTTTACATTAAAATAAGCGCGAACTTATAATTTCTGTAAAACATGTAGATTACCACATATTGCTTTTGAGACTTATTCCCTTAATATAACTGATAATTATGTAAGTTAAATTGCCCATGACCACTTTTACACATATCCTAGAATCTGGTCAACGGGATGTATATGTTATTTACTTGCTAAACATTTTTTTATCAGTATATAATTTGTTATAATGTATATTGTGTAGTTCTAATTATAAACTAGTCATTTTGATGAACGTTTGGAAAATTTACTTACTGTCTCAAATGCTTCATTTGTCCAGTCATCGATAAGCACACTTCGAAAATTACCCTTTGCAACGTCTCCAGCTGCTGCTTCATTAACGCCTCCGGTTTGTTCCCAAAGCGACTGGAAGTCCTCGTTGCTTTTTGAAAGAAGTACCATAAGCGTGGATATAACTAAGAAAGAATAAATAAATAAAATTAAGAAGTGCTTGTTTTAGAATAGAAAAAGTCGATGTATGCAGATTAGTGACGTTCACCACAAATAGTAATATTGTAAAAAAAGAGTATAAAAATGGACCTTTGGAAACGGCCGAGCACGACATTTACGAAATATTGCAGTCTCAGTTTGATTGAGACTGTTCATGAGCGGTAGTGAAATACGCTAGCTACCGCTCACGACCTCTAGCCCCGGGTTGAGCAGAACTCAATATTTATAAAATCAATAGTACACAATTTTAACCATCCCGAAGATGGCATGCATACGGCGGTGGACATGGAGTTATATGCTTCCCCATGTCGTACGGCGTAAGGTCCCAGTATCTAATAAAATTAAATGCCCCGAAGAGCGAATTAAACATAATGGAATTTAGTTGGGAGCAGCGGTTATGAAGCCTGCGTATCACAAGTAACAGCCAAAAGACTAAATTAAAAAGCAGACAACATATCCTATAAGTGGTTAAACAATACCCAGAGCCTTTTATCGGCCGGAGTAGTGGAACCACCGAATCAAACATTAAGTAAGAAAACAAAAGAAATTGAAAATGTACCACATAAATATAAGTATCGGGCTCAGCAATCTCCAAGATCGAATGAATAATAGTACTGATTGTAAGCCCGGGGAGACGTTTTACTGCCGCCACACTAGGCAGCACTGTTGACATTATAAAATGTATTCATTTATTAGTACCGCAATCTTACGTTTAAAAATGTGGTCGTATGGTACTCTATGGCACCATAATTATCTAACCTGGACAGTTATGTGTACATTATAATGTATAAATGGCTACGACTCTTAAGTTTCCACTTCAGTAAAGAAGGGAAATAGTGCGGACAATAAAACCCTGCGGTAGCCATATTGTCAACCTTTTTATGTTTTATTCATCTTTGTAATTATTGTTCGTTTCTGTGCGTGTTTTGGGTCGACTGTGGTCCTTGATTGCTAAATTTCCTGTTCGACTTTTATATCTATATGACCAAAGACTTTACAAGTTTGTTAATCACGTCACCATAGAAGTCAGGATGTGATAGTCCTTGTCGCAGAAGAGTTCTTAATTTACTTTTATATTTGGAAAGAAGATCAGGGTTACGATAATAACATTTTGTAAAGGTTTTACGAAGTTTATGGTAACGGTAGCCCTAATGGAGTAGTTCGTTTGTTATACTAAGATTACGAATATTAAAGTCCTCAAAATTAATAAGTTGAGACACATAATGGGGGATAATTAAAAATATCAAAATTATAATCATTTTGTTTTTGATTTTGCTACTTTTTTCACCATTTTCAATAGAGAGATGTAAAGAAGGATAAAAAAAACGGACAGGGAAAGCAGCATTCAAGGACGACAGTCAACCAAAAAACACAAAAACAAACACGCAAACAAACAAACGAAAAGGCAAAAGTAATAAAAAAAGATCGTGGCGGGGATTTCTTTATTTACACTGTCCTGTTTCAATGGGATGACAGTAGGGTAAGTGTGAGGTTTAGTGCACCCTAGAACCGGTTTAAACCCCCTGTGGCCTACTTTGCCACTGACCGTTCCAATGCGGTAGCCCTATTGTCAACCTTTTTGTGTTTGTGATGTCGTTTGCATTTATTATTGCTTTTGCCTTCTTGTTTGTCTGTTTGCGTGTTTGTTTTTGTGTTTTGTGGTTGACCGTCGTCCTTGAATGCTGCTTTCCCTGTGCGATATTTTTATCTGTCTTGAATGAGAATAATAAGCTTATCTTTGATAAGGTTGTGTGATAAAGTTGTATACAATGTAGAAAAACCATAAGTAATTATAGATGAAGTTTGACGTTTATTGCAAATTGTATCAAGAACGTCGCCTGAATTTTTAATAGATCAAGATAAATTAAGTTTTTAGTTTTCATAAGCTTTAGCACAATATTGTTTAACGTGATCGTTAACGGCAGTAAAACAAGATGTTAACAATTTGGAGATATTTGTATTGGTGCAAGAACTAGAATTGGAAATAAAACGGGCTTTATATGGTAGTTTGTGAAATTCGAGAATCCAGGACATCGTTGGAAGTCTGCTTTAAAAAAGAGTATACTAATGGACCTTTGGAAACGGCCGAAAACGACACATACTAAATATTGCAGACTCGGTTTGACTGAGACTGTTCATGAGCGGTAGTGAAATATGCTAGCTACCGCTCACGCCCTCTAGCCCCGGGTTGAGCAGAACTCAATATTAATAAAATCAATAGTACAAAATTTTAACCATCCCGAAGTTTATCATATATATGTTACAAATCTGTATTTATTTATATTATTACTTTTGAATATACAATTTTATGAGTCAAATTCTTATCTGCTTCCCTCTCACAATTTACGTCATCTGATGAAGAGAATCGAGAAACTTTATATTAAATTTGTTCTAGTTCATGCAGACAAATCCTCTAACAAAACCATTGTTGTCTGATGACTGCACTGTATCACTACGTTGAATGCAGATGATATAGTTTCTCAGCATGTGTCCATTTCGGAGACGTTTTCTGTAAACAATAATCCGAATAAGCTCCCCAATGTGTATTGAGTTCCAAAACTTCAGAAAAAATCCATACAAACACGTCTTATCGCTAATTCTAGTTAATGTACTGCTACTTATGTGTCAAAACTGATGAAATCCTTTCCGCGAATAAAGAACATATCGTAACATATCGCGAAAAGGTGTTTGACAATTTATGAATCAGCCTCGTGTTACATCATACGGGGTGTATAGCTCCCAGCTCAATAGTTTTGCTAGAGCTTGTAATGATGTTAAGGACTTCATTGATCGAAATCAATTCATTACAGGTACAAACTTCTTTAACAAGGTTTTCCTTATCACTAACTGCGTAGATCTTTCTCAAAATTATATCGCTGCATAGAAATGCAACACCAACCTTAAAACGTTTCTTCGACTAGGTATATCACAACCGTTATTCTATGGAGATCTGATCTATCAGGATATTCCTCAGAAAAGGATATGACCCTTTAGTATTGCAACGCACTTCATGTTTAGTGATTGAACCCTCTACAATCAGTCACTACGCTTCATTGTGCGATGACTGGACAACATATTGGCACTCAATGATTGAGCCTGCTGAAACCTGGACGAAGATAGGTAGCACCATGAACCTTCGTCCTATGAGTTATTTGGTCGTGCCCTAGATTGGTATTCCCTTTGTCTGCAAACTTGCTGTGATTGTTCAGTACAAATCTTGATACATCCAGAGGGGTTTTTTAATTATGTTTTGATATATCTTTACAACAACATTGATGTGTATTGTTTACTAATGTCTCTGGATTTGGACTTTATTGTAAAGGATTTCCTTTTGATGGGATGTACTGTTTACACTGTTTTGTCAATTTGGGCTTTGAAGACAGGATAATAGCGAGGTTGTGCCCACATACATTCTATTTAAGCTAACCTGTAGGTCTTATTGCCTACTGATCGTTTCAAGTCGGTAGCCCTGTATTCACCACTCTTTTTGTTACGTATTGCCCTTTTCATTGACATTTATATAATTATGCTCAAATTTCGGTTTATTGTGCAGTGCGGACCTACGGTGCCATTGCGTGTGATTGTTGTGGTTTCTATAGTCTCATTTTGGTCGATCAAAATCTTCGGTGAAGTCCTTGATAAATTACGGTGTAAGCATTTCCACGCTTCTACTATAATCACCTACGACTATAGTACACCACCCTACCACATAACCTGATGAAAGATAAATTGATTCAGCTTATACAGAAGACATTAGCTAAGGAAGGGTATACTTCTGTTGTTTATAATAATGTCAGGGCTTTCTTTACAATCGCACCTAAATATAAATATAACACGTGGACTTGCGCTGATGTTTGTAGAGCGTTTTTTTATCCTTTTTTTAGAAAACATCTTTATTAGAAGTGGTAAAACCGTTTAACGCCAGGTTGTTGGTATTCGTATGGGTACTAACTGCGCGCCACATGTCGCAGATTTGTTTTTATACCGTTATGAACAAAGAGATTTTATGTTCAGTTTGTCACCTGCTAGCCAGAGAGACATTATTTATGCCTTTAATAATACATCTCGGTATCTGGATGACATACTCAGTATTAATAATCCGTTCTTTGTTCATATGGACACTAGTATTTATCCACCAGAACTCATTCTGAATAAGCCAACAGCTCGGATACCGTAGCAGCATTTCTCGATCTTCATCTTTCGATTTCAAATGGTTACATATATACTAAAATCTCTGATAAGAGAGATGACTTTAATTTTGACATCGTTAATTATCCACATTTACATCATATGGGTTTTATATCTCCCAGCTAATTCGGTTGCTAGGGCATGTAACGATGAAATAGGATTTTAATTATCGAAATCAAGTTATTAGAAGTAAACTACTTCAGTAATGTTTTCTCAAAATACTACCGCCGCACCGAAGGCCTGCTGGAGATGTACAATACCGACCTAAAAGCTTTTCTACGACTAGGAATATCGCAACATTTATTTTATGGAGATATAATCTATAAACGTTGGAAACTAAAGTGGTCTGACGGATTTCCTGACCACTTTGCACAATTCATAAGGAACTTCGTCAGAAAAGGATGCGACACTTTAGTATTACAACGCACTTCATGTTTGTGATTGGTCTCCCTATAGTTAGTGACCGGACAACCTCGTGGGACTCCATGATTGCACATTCTGCAGCACTGAAAGGGTGGGTTGGTGCATAAACTGTCGTCCTTCGGGTTTTCTGGTCCTACCCTAGATTGGTTCTCTTTGGCTGAAACTGCTCTGGTTGTTAAATATAATTCTGGATACTTTCTGAGGAATTTCTAATTATGTTTTTATATATTTTTACAATAACATATACGTGTATCGTTTCCTAATTTCTCAAGATGTTGACTTTATTGTTAGAGATTTCCTTTTGATATGATATACTTTTATTTTTGTCAATTTGAGCGTTGAAGACAGGATAATTGCGATATTGTGTACACTTAAAATCGATTTAAGCTAAACTTATTGTCTACAGACCGTTCCAAAAACAAGCATGAAAGGAGAAATCTGGAAATCGTCGAACACGATAAATTCTGTCTTTACCACTATTTGTGTTGTGTATTGTCCTTTTCATTGTTTAGTTATCTTGCTCTTTGTCTGTGGTACAGTACGGATCTACGGTGACATTGCGTTTGGCTGCTGTGATTTCTATAGGACCACTCTTCTCATTTGTGTTTATATATTCATGTCTAAATCATCAAGTATGTTTGTTAGTCATACACTTTATATTTAAATTCGACTTCAACGATTTTCGCCAATATAATACAACTGAATATATTTATGTCGGATTGGTCCTATTTTGCTTTCATTATCGTCCCTCTCGAAATGAGTACTTAAAAACCAGTCTGGAATTGATGTTCGTTTTAAATAAACATTAAGAAAAAAATAAATTTTAATGAAAAAAAGTAAAATGGATTTATCTGGACCACATTTTATGTGAAATGTATCCCCAGAAGTCATGCAGATGAAAAAATAAAAGTGTTTTAATTATATAGGTTTTTTCGGGAGAATACAAATAACCCTGGTTTGGTTATTAAGCATTCTATTGCCTATGTATTGTATTGGCATAAATGCATATCATTGTCTTCAAAGAGTGTTCTTCCTCTGGTTTCACCTCTTGAGAAATGAGTATCTTGGTCAGTCACACTTTAGACATTTTTGACAAACTCATTTGCCAATATTAAATTATGGCGCAGAGATAAGGGGATTCTCAAATGCGTAAAAGTTAGAGAAAGTACACCTTCAATTTTGTAAACAACTTTTATGTTTTAAAACACAAACTCAAAACAATTTCATATATGGAGAACTCGGGAGAGTCCCTTTAAAATATCAACGTATGGCCTATATTATCCGGTTCTGGTTAAAAATTACACGTACGAGTGATCGCAAATATATAAAAAATATGTATAATGTTATGTTAGATGATCTGATCGTAAACCCAAACAAATTAAACTGGGCATCTCAAGTTAAAGGGTTATTGGAACGAACAGGATTTAATGAAGTTTGGTATTCTCAAGGAGTAGAAAACATAACGTATTTCATTAATATATTTAAACAACGAATTAAAGATATGTTTATACAAAATCGGAATGCTGAATTATCGGATTCCACTAGAGCTAGTACATACAGAATAATATCCGATTTCAAGTTTAAGTATTGTCTAGATGTACTAAATATAAAGAAATTTAGAGCTTTTTTTAAAAACTAAGAGTCTCTAGTCACGGGTTAGAAATAGAAACTGGTCGATGGCATAGACCAAATAAAACACCAAGATCCGAAAGAAAATGCCAGATATGTAATATACTAGAAGACGAATTTCACTTTGTATTGGAGTGTTCACTATATCAAGATATTAGAAAAGAATATGTTAACAAATATTTTTGGAAACGGCCAAACATACCAAAATTTATTGAACTTATGACAACAGAAAACAAGAGTTTATTAAAGAAACTGTCCGTTTTCATTTGTAAAAGTTTTAAAAGAAGAGACGACATGTTCTATAAATAAATATCACTTTTCTCCATTTTTGTCCACAGATATAAATGTGTTCTGATCAGTACTTAGGAATATTAATTTACAAATATATATTAAACACTTATATACTTAATAGTTGTCAAATACTTTTAACTAGTAACATATACAGATGATCTTGAAACTCACCTATGAAATTAGACAAATTGTCATTAACTGGAAAATATTGTGTGTATTTCATATACATGTTTATATGTATGTACTATTTGCATGTGAACTGTTGGGCGTAATGCCTTATGTTTAAATAAAATATCTATATCTATATTCAATGGGCCACTACGATACAGATCCCATGCCAACTGATATCATCTCTTGGTATGACATAAAGATGGGTTTTATTGAAATATATTTTGATCCGATTGTCAAGATTGCCGCCAACTGTTCTTCAGATTTTCATATATTAATACAGGAATAAGTTTATTCTTCACTACTCTTAAACAGCAAAAGTGATCGGATATTCATTTAATTTAACAAAAACACTGTATGTGATGTTATGTTATGCTTTTCCTAATTAAAATTAAAATTCTCTTTAACACAAATTCTCTAAATCTGCTAAACGGACTTGTGGCTTTCTAGGCTATTGTTTTTTTGTATTATATTTACACGAGCATATTTGTGTTTTACTTATATTGCCTATTGATGCTGCCTTGTTGGTTAGAGATTACATCATGGCGGGGATTTCTTTATTTACACTGTCCTGTTTTAATGGGTTGACAGTAGGGTAAGTGTGAGGTTTGGTGCACCCTAGAACCGGTTTAAGCCCCCAGTGGCCTACTTTGCCACTGACCGTTCCAAGGCTGTAGCCCTATTGTCAACCTTTTGTGTTTGTAATGTCGTTTCCATTTTTTATTACTTTTGCCTTTTCGTTTGTCTGTTTGCGTGTTTGTTTTTGTGTTTTGTGGTTGACTGTCGTCCTTGAATGCTGCTTTCCCTGTCCGATATTTTTATCCTTCTTAATTATCATACAGAATACTTTATTTAGATGTAAACAATACAGTTTCCAATCCATCAAACATTATATAACAATAACAACCTTTGAGTCACATGTAAAGATTATATGAACAAATAAAACACACGTGCCATATAGCAACATCAATATATCGTGAATATCAATTACATTGTTTGCGCATAGCTATTAATAGTCAGTATACTGTATGGAAATGATTAATCTTATCAGAATCTGTCAAAACATCTTCAAATTATTGTATAAGCTTAACCGAAAAAGGAGGTTGAACTTTTTATATTTTTAAGCGTATATGGCGGTAAATCCGCTTGTAATTAAAAGTACTTTAAATGGTATAATTTTTACAATAGTGATTTAAGGAGAGCAAAACAATCGTAAATGTAATTTCCTATTTTTTAAGTAACAAGTCGATTTCTCGATTGCATCAAAACACATTTATACACATAGAATGAGCTGATATGTTTTCTACGAATATAATGGTAAACAGGACCAATGAGAACAAAATGATATTCGTCTTCAATATCTCTGGAATTGCACAAAGAACAGAAACGCACCGCTCTGTTAATTCTATTTTGAGCATAGCAACCAGTTTCAACACGTAGTTGATGCGATGAAAGTCTTAATCTGGCCAATACCGTTCTGTATTTACATGGTAACCAATTTAAGCAATCTTCCAATTCAAATAATTACTTAAAATGTTTGTATAAAAAAAGTGATCCACTGTTTGCAATATCGCTATGTCAATTATGCTTAACGCATCAATTACTCTTTGATTAAACTTTAAATAAAGCTTATTTAAATTCACAGAAAACGGATCAGCCTATTAGACATAATTATCTAATAGGGATTTAATTTCATGATTTGCCCAATTTTAATGCCTCTATTACTGTCATATAACACAGATGCATACAATTATTAATCAATATATTTCGCGGAGCACACGATTTTTCCCCAGTATTTTATAATACGAACATATCATGTTACATATAACGGATATCTTCATAATTCTCCATATGCACCCGTATTACATGTACCTGTTTTAACGTTAAATAATGGTTTGCAGAACTTTTGGTGAATCCTCTCGATCCTCGTTGATTTCCCGAAACCTCATATTTCACATGAATTGCTAAGTATAGATCCTTCAAACGCATCAAACAATTGGCATATGATTTAAGTTTTAATTCATCTATTTTAATATTATAAAGTAGACAATTAAGAGCCTTTAACCCCTTACCGACAAGTGTTTTCTGATTTAGAGTAAAATTGCCAGTATAATTAAAAACTATGCCAAGATAATTGAATTCATTCACTACTTCTAGCGTATCGTTACCGTAAGTCCATGTTTCATTTAAAAGTATTCTACCATGTTTACAAAAAAAGCATTATTTTTGTTTTACTTGTATTAACTTCTAAACCCCATTAATCGCAATATACCTTTAGCAAAAAATCTAGACTTATTTGTAAGTATTGTTGGCTACTACCAAGAAGTACCATATAATCTGCAAAAAGCATTACTATAAAGTGATATCATCAAGGTTAAAGGTGAAATATAGCGTGTATTTTCAGTATATATTCGAAAATATACGTATATAATATACAATATTTTCAATTCTTACACTTATTGGTTGTCCCGTTTTCTCACAGTAGCCAATTTTATCTCATAGCGCACACGCTTCGAGTTTCGCCCTTTTTGAAGACAGGTAAGTGACACGTGATCCTGTGACGTCATTGGTACCAAACGATTCGCGGTGTCGCATTGAGTTGTATAGTATTGTCTATGTAGGATTACGTTTTATGGTACTTGTTAAAAATGCCGTGTGCTGTTGCTGGGTGAAAAAGTTTGCATAAAGAAGGACAAGATAATAACCTAAGTTTCTTTCGTTTCCCTAATCGAGATAATGGTGTATTAAGATTTGAAGTGTGGGTAGACGTTACCGAAGAAAATCGCCCGACTGGTCGAGAAAGTGGGAACCTACGAAAGACGCGCGAGTTTGTAGCAAACATTTTGAGTTGACTTCGTGGGAAGTCCATCCTTTGGTTTCATTATCTTTGAACTTGGAGAACAAAAGGTCATGCAGATTAAAATCAACAGTGGTACCAACGATATTCGACTATAAAAATGAGAAGTGCATAACCCCGCCGTCTCCAAGCAAGTTGTATTCGCCTATTCGACCGGCGTTGAGGAGGAAATTCATACATGAAGTAAGATTGAAATTTATGTTCAGTTATCTTAGCACCTCATCGGGTATACGTATGATAAATTGAAGAAAGGTATATAGTCTTAGATCTTTATATACACCGTGAATGTTTAGCTGTTGAATTAGAAGCATGCGTCTTTACGTGAATCAATGAAGAGTTGACGACGCTTATATTATGTAGCCGTCTTTTTTTAAAAGATTGCTAAGAACGTTCAGCATATAAATTTAAATGAATCCGGTGAAATAAACACTGTGTCTTTGTTTCCAAATTTTAATTTTAATAATTTTGAATTATACACCCTCTTTTGCCAATAGTATTATAGATATATATTATCAACATATATAGGGCTATGGATTTGGAAAAATAACAAGAAAATGTTTCATGAATATTTATTACAAGGCAGAAAATTAATAATATTACTAGCTTTTATATTAATTCAGTAATTTTATTATGGCAAAGCAACAACAATAACGCCTCTTAGCTCGTGCAATAAGTAAAACAAGTATAATAGAATAATATACTTTATATTATGGTAATTTTATATATTTGGTCTGTTTTCGATCTGTATATCAGGAGTAAGTATACATGAGTAAGTATACTTACTAACTGTCTATATCGTGCTCATAATACATTTGGCTATATTATTTAAATCATAGTATTTTTCTCTCTTTGTGCGCGACAAATATCATGTGATATATCCGTCTTGTGCAATACGCGTCTGCCCTCGGCGGTATTACACCGCTCAAGTAATTGCAATAAACAGGAAATATATCATAAAACTAGGTTTCCCTAAATGGTGCGTGCTTTTGTGATATACCGACGTATGTACCCAAATTAGGCTGCACTTCAATAGTGCACCGCAATATTTGATTAGTCTGTATTGATATTTGGGGGCACGTGGAGACTAGAGAGCGTGTCATATTGCAAACACCGCTCCTAGAGTGTTTGGTGTTGATGGCGACTTATTGCAAATATATAATACTATAGAAATTATGGCGCCGAAATTATATGCTGTTTCATTTATTATTGTTTTTATTCATTTTTTTTTTATCAATTATGGATAATATCTAATAAATATATTTGTTCCATGTCTACTTATCGGCAAAAAAAATCTGACGCTCGTATTACCATAGATCTACATACATATATATCCATGTATTAATGTATAGGTATAGACCAGGTCCATTCATTCGGAATATACTACATTTCGCGGTTATTGTGTATGTACCAAGATATTGCAGTGTTGCGGGTGACTTACTGTCAGATTTCGATGAAAACAATGTTTACGCTGTTTTTTTGTTTGTTGTTGCTGTAAGTGTATAAATACGCTATTTTGTTAGATTAGTGAATAGTGTAATGAACCTCTGAACGTAACGAATGACATGACACGACAGTCTTTACAAGCTCTCCATCTGCATCTGCACCGCGTACGACTTCATCATCAGTTGATGAATCCGATGTATTTTCGTCCTCAGACACGTATTCTGGCTCCAACTCGTAAGGTTGCACATGGTGTAACCGTTTTATCACGGGCATTTCCTCTGACATCGCTTAATTCTCACATTTTCACACAAGGTATACTGGTTTGCGTTCAGTCCCAATGTAAACAAAAAATAGTTTGTTCCCAATGACGTCATTTCCGGTAATTCGCGCAAGAGTTTTATCCCTTAGATTTTTTTCGATTTTTTTAGCAATGCCTGTTCGCCTTTTCGGTTTTTATCTTTAAAAACATATTTTCACTAAACATACATCAATAGCATAGTAAACATCGTATTTATAATGATATTTAATAATTAAAAACATATCAACAACGGATTTGTTGATTTAGGACAAATGTCATCTTTAAGCCCACACAATTTAAATCGCCTTGTAAAATAACACGAGATTTTCTAAGGAGAATGAAAATCATAATTGTGTATATATCGATCCATACTACATGATCCTCATATGATACCTATTATATGATACTTATATAAAAGGAGCAGTGCATGATTCGTATATACAACCTCTCATATAAGAATCATATAAGTATCATAATGAGAGTTGAATAAAAGTTGTAAAATAATTTTTCATGAGAATCATATGAAAATGTGTGTTTTAAACATTTTATGAATGTATTCTCCTATGTATGCTAAGTATATGAAAAAAGGTAAATATCGAACAAGAAATGCAGTATTCCAGGACTATAGTCAACCACAAACACGCACAAGAAACCCATGTGTTTAAGGAAAAACGGAATCTATGAGTGGCATACAATTGTGGGATGAAAAGATAACAATATTGATTGGATGTACGGGGTGACCTTTTACGGTCGCCACAAATAACACTATCGTGACAGTTAAAGTATATATAAAAAAAATGTATGAAAGGAGAAATTTGGAAATCGCCGAACACATTTCGGGCGAAATAAACAAAATGGAATTTAGTTGGGAGCAGCGGTTATGAAAGTCGAACAAAAAATATAGCAACTCCTATTCATATGTGTATTATTTCATTTGAATCCGGTGAAGATAGAGAATTCCAACCCGAGGTATACGTGTTTTTATCGGAACCGAGGCTCAGCCAAGGTTCCGCTTAAAACACTAATACCGAGGGTAGGAATTCCCTATCTGAACCGAATACCCATGATAGATTCTTTTTCTTGCATATCAGAGACATGTTGTGCGTTGACGCCGCCAGCTACTAACGTTTTGCGGCATACCGGATGTTGGCGCGCGAGAATTTTATCTCGGGTCTAAGGTGAGATGGAAATATCTAGCTCCGGTAAAATGACGGATATCCTTGTCCGGTATGCAAGAAATGGCAATATTGCCTATGTAGACGTTTATGCATTTATCTGTTAAATATCAGATTGGTATAGAACACACTTAGTAAAAGACAAAATAAAACAAATGTACATACCAACACTGCTTGCCATTTTAAAGTTACTTCATGTAAATGTACACAATTTTTCGAATTTTGTCATCGTTACTTTGGCGTTTAATAATTTAATTCCGTCAACTGGATACGCATCTATATAATGAATAGCACAAACAAGTTTCAGAAATCCAATGCCGTTTTTCCTTGATAATGTATTTGATGAGTTTTCATAAAGCTGTTCAGTTCTGCTTTACTGATTAATTATATGTCATGTAAAATGTATTATTCATGCTCGTTTCCAACGGCAATCGTGGACATTGTTGATAACTCCAATGACTTCTCTTTCTATCACGCATTGCAATAATAAACTGTAATCATTACGTGGTCCGAGTATTAAATTTCGTACCCCATCCAACCTCTTCTCCAAGAAGCGAAAACGGGGTTGGCTGGGTATGAAATAAAACCTTAATATCTGCTTAAAATGTTTGCGAATTTTAAAATTAAAACATTTACTAGGTAATTTTGAACGGGTTATATTTTCAAAATATCCGTTATAAAATGCTGCTCATCGCTTAATGGAATTGAGGCGTAAACACGTAATGCTATAAACTTTCCAACAGCCACATCTCTGCAGGAACTTATCGTGGTTTTATTAATTGCTTTAAAATTGCATTAACCTTCCAGTTTATCGTCATTAATGCAATTATCCTTATTATTTCAGCATATGTATATTGCCAATATCTGTTTTAAAAGATATGAATAAATAATGGATAGTACTTGATCGATGACATCCTGAATCTTACCGTAACATGGGCAAAATGGGTGCTCAATAAGTCTCTCCTAAACAAATATATATAATTTTTGAGAGAAGTGGTCGAGTGGTCTAAGGCGACGGCTATTGTGCGAGGCGCTGTGTCGAAGTTGGTGTCTTAAGTGCGGGTTTGAATCCGCTGGTAAGTGGTTTGTACAAAATTTTCTCCACATACATATTTATATATAAATCGTATCCCCTTGAGGATCAAGTGCTTTTTTGAAAGGTATTTGGTAGGTGTATTATTTTTTCATTCTTATATATATATAAGAATGAAAAGATAATACATCTACCAAATACCTTTCAAAAAAGCACTGGATCCCCGATATATAAGAATGAAAAAATAATACATCTACCAGATACCGTTCAAAAAAGCACTGGATCCCCGAGGGGATACGATTTATATATATATATATATATATATATGTATGTGGAGAAAATGTTGTACAAACCATTTACCAGCGGATTCGAACCCGCACTTAGGACACCAACTTCGACACAGCGCCTCGCACAATAGCCGTCGCCTTAGACCACTCGACCACTTCTCTCAAAAATTATATATATATATATATATCCGGTATAAAAGGCTCATCCAAAGGCGAACTTTGTGATAAGTGCCACATACGAGTTACCTTCTCATTTGATTATTATTATTATTCTATGTATGAATGCATGTGGTCTGCGAATATTGAAGAGCGCCGGTCGAACCGACTTCTCAAATCGCATCATTAGTGTTTATGTTGCTGTTGTTTTAGTTTTTGCTTGATTGAATGGTGTTTTAAGTCATTTTTAGAATATTTATCCCCACCTTTATTCAAGAAAAAGTGGTGATCATGTATTCCTGTCCATCCGTCCGTCCGTCCGTACGTTCGTGTGTAATGTTGCGTAACTCCTCCTAAACCACTAGGCGTAATTCAACCACATGTAGTGTTTGACTTCCCCAAATCATGATAACTTGCAAGAGCAACATTATTTTTGACTCCACCCCAAGATGCACGCCCCAGGGGTCAACTAATCAAATACAATACAAATTCAATTACACTATTATTTTTTATTATTTTACAACAAATTGGTATTTATACCCATCTATATTAGATACACAACATATCAAGTGGGCTTTTTATTTCAACCTCCGATGTGCGACAGGGAATTGGGCGAATGTCATCGGAGGGGTGGGGGTCAAAACTTCTTTTTTCTTAGTATGTCTTATAAATTCAACCAAACTTTGTGTAGTATTTTACCACATCATAACGACGTGCACGAGCAACACTATTTTTGACTCCGCCCCAAGGGGGCCTGCCCTAGGGGTCGAAAGGTCAAATACACTAAAAATTCAACTGATTAACCACTAGGCGGAATTCGACCAAATTTAGTGTATGACTTCCCCACATCATGACAACGTGCAAGAGCAAAATTATTTTTGACTCCGCCCAAGGGTCAAAAGGTCAAATACACTAAATATTTAACAAATTAACCACTAGCCGGAATTCAACCAAATTTAGTGTATTGACTTCTTCACATCATGACAACGTGCAAGAGCAACATTATTGTTTATTCCGCCCCAAAGTGCCCGCCCCAGGGGTTAAAATGTCAAATACACTAAAAATTCAAAATTGCTAGGGAGCTATGGTACTGTTTATTATGACGTATGGCAGATACAAACTTTGGGGGTTGATTGGCATATTGCCAGGGATGTGCATGAGACTTTTGAGAAATGTGGATGCAATGTCGGAAAACGGAGCTAGGGAGATAATCCATGCATCTCTGACATGCACTTCAAAAAGGTGGGGATCTGCGATGGCTCACCATCAACTACATCTAGTTTAGGTCATAAATGAAGGTCGATTTGTTTGTGTTAGATGCAGACCATCCCATTTTGCCTGGGTAGAACCAGTATTATATACCTCCCGTCATCCGTAAGCATCGACACTTTCTCACTTGACAAGTCGAACTCCCACTTGGATCGAACCCGCAGCGATGAGAGTCAAAAAAGTTTTAGACGCAGCATCTTTACTGTCTCGGCAAAGGACAAGTAAAGATAAAACATACAGTGTGTGTGATGACTCCTTTATTTTATAATAATAGAATATCGATTCATATTCGACATCTAGGCACCCTGAAATGCACAGTAAGTTTTATTTCAACGCTAGCGAGTCGCCATTAAATAAAATCTTCGACCGTAAAACACTACAAATACCGTCCCAAATTGAAA
>JAWPHD010023667.1:0-21502 GCA_037043455.1 Cyrtodaria siliqua
TGTCAGGCAGGCGGTTCTTTATGCTGTGTTTGTGAATAACAGCTGCTGCAGCTACCTTATCTCCATCTTTAGAACCATCTGTGTATATATGTTGAAAGTTACTGTATTTCGATTTAATTTCATTAAATTTGCGTTGAAAGACAGTAGGGTCTGTACTGGATTTGTTACTATTACAAAGATCAAAAATAATTGTTGGTGTTTCCAAAGTCCACGGTGGAATTTGTGGTAATTTGTACTTGGCAATTACATTCAGGTCGATTTCAGTGTCTCTTAATTTTTGTTTAATAATTTTTGTTTAATACGAAGACCAAATGATCACTGGGGGTACTGACTTAAGACATAACCCGGTATAATACTAATCCGAGCCTTCTCTGACCCTAAAAGCCTTTTTTATTTTATTTTTTAAATTTATTTTTGTGTGTGGCGATTACGATATTTCACCTGGCTGGTGCAGATGAAATATCAAAATCGTAAAAAGGACTGGTAGGGTCAGAGAAAGCTCGTATTAGTATAATACCAACAATGGGACTACCCTGTAAAATGTTGCTCCTAGGTTAGGAATTAAACATTTTTCTATTTCTCTGGGTACTCCCGTTGCTGTCCCATCGCCACCCAGGTGGGTGGGTGAAATAAGTTATTATAAGTCCATATTTGCTTTTGTGTGCATCCACCCAGTTATCACTAATATCCTACAACTTTTTTACAGGTACGAACATTCTAAAAAATCTAAAAGAGCACAAAAATGTAAAGGTTGAGGAAGGTAGTAGAGTTGGGGTGGGTGTAATAACACTCAGAATAACGTTTCGCCTAAATGTTTATTTCTAAAAAAAAAGCCTCCGCAAACTCGATAGAATGCAGGCCTTTATATATATTATGCGCCATTTAAATTAAAGTTTGTTATTATTTGTTTTTATATACGTGTAGATAAAATTGAGAGACCATTGCCCAAATAACCTCTAGAAATTACAGGTCTGTTTTGACGCTAAAATGTTGATAAATTAGCCTGATATGGAAAAACTAAATAATAAAAAATACGTTACTAGTATATCTCTCAATGTTCTATATACATACAGGTGCCCTGTGTACGCATGCTCTATATACATACAGGTGCCCTATATGAATTTTCACCAAAGATACAGGTAGTTACGCTCTTTTCTTTGATGCATTTCTTGACGACTGTATATCTTTCTTGGCTACTTAGCAACTTGAGCACACACTATGCAAAGCTTTTCTTTTTTAGACCCTTGTTGAATATGTCCTTATTGAACAATAGGCAGGAGTGGGATATTCCAGATAGTATATATCTAATTATACGCACCTCACTCCACCTCCCCCTCCCCTCACAATCACACACCCTATCCCGATTATATTAATTATGGCTCCCTCACACAAAGTGTGGTAGGGGAGCCATATTGATTTTGTGCTTTCTGTCTGTCTGTTTCTCTGTCTGTAGGTCTGTCTGTTTCTCTGTCTGTGTCACAAAAGATGTCCGATCAATAACTAGAGAATGATTAGACCTAGGGTCCTCAAACTTGGAAGGATGGTTGGTCATGACAAGTAGATGACCCCTATTTTTTTGGGGTCACTAGATCAAAGGTCAAGGCTGTAGGTCTGTCTGTGTCACAAACGATGTCCGATAAATAACTAGAGAACGGTTGGACCTAGGATCCTCAAACTTGGAAGGATGGTTGGTCATGACCAGTAGAGGACCTCTATTGATTTTGGGGTTACTCGGTCAAAGGTCAAGGTTGCGGTGACATTGACTATCAAAACGATGTCCGATCAATAACTAGAGAATGGTTGGACCTAGGGTCCTCAAACTTGGAAGGATGGTTGGTCATGACCAGTAGATGACCCCTATTGATTTTGGGGTCACTAGGTCAAAGGTCAAGGCTGTAGGTCTGTCTGTGTCACAAACGATGTCCGATCAATAACTAGAGAACGGTTGGATCTAGGGTCCTCAAACTTGGAAGGATGGTTGGTCATGACAAGTAGATGACCCCTATTGATTTTGAGATCACTAGGTTAAAGGTCAAGGCTGTAGGTCTGTCTGTGTCACAAACGATGTCCGATCAATAACTAGAGAACGGTTGGATCTAGGGTCCTCAAACTTGGAAGGATGGTTGGTCATGACAAGTAGATGACCCCTATTGATTTTGGGGTCACTAGATCAAAGGTCAAGGCTGTAGGTCTGTCTGTGTCACAAACGATGTCCGATAAATAACTAGAGAACGGTTGGACCTAGGGTCCTCAAACTTGGAAGGATGGTTGGTCATGACAAGTAGATGACCCCTATTGATTTTGGGGTCACTAGGTCAAAGGTCAAGGTTGCGGTGACATTGACTATCAAAACGATGTCCGATCAATAACTAGAGAATGGTTGGACCTAGGGTCCTTAAACTTGGAAGGATGGTTGGTCGTGACAAGTAGATGAACCCCTTTGATTTTGGGGTCACTAGGTCAAAAGTCAAGGTTGCGGTGACATTGATTATCAAAACGATGTCCGATCGATAACTAGAGAATGGTTGGACCTAGGGTCCTCAAACTTGAAAGGATGGTTGGTCATGACAAGTAGATGACCCCTATTGATTTTGGGGTCACTAGGTCAAAGGTCAAGGTTGCGGTGACATTGACTATCAAAACGATGTCCGATCAATAACTAGGGAATGGTTGGACCTAGGATCCTCAAACTTGAAAGGATGGTTGGTCATGACCAGTAGATGACCTCTATTGATTTTGGGGTCACTCGGTCAAAGGTCAAGGTTGCGGTGACATTGACTATCAAAACGATGTCCGATCAATAACTAGAGAATGGTTGGACCTAGGGTCCTCAAACTTGGAAGGATGGTTGGTCATGACCAGTAGATGACACCTATTGATTTTTTGTTTGTTTAATATTTTATTTTTTTTTAATTATTTTTTTTTAAATTTTTTTTAATTTTTTTTTTTTTAAAATTATTTTAATTATTTTTTTAATTTTATAATTTTTTTATTTTTGCATAAAAAGTTTTAGGGTCGGCCCCTTAAAAATTAGGGTCGGTCGGGTTACCTGAACCACACATATTTTTTTATGTGGCCTTACTGATACAGATAGTAGATACAGTCACAGGGATATTGAATATCAAAACGATCTCAGATCAATAGAGGACGGTTGGACCTAGAGTCGTCAATTATGCCTGTTCGGGCTAGTGGGGGAGCCATACGTTTTTGTCCCATGGACAATAACAATTTCTAGTTATTTATATTTTAGCCCAGGATACACCCCTGGATTTAAACAATAAAAATAATGGAAAAGCGTTTTTCAGATTCTGCAACATGGACAATCTACAAAATACCTTCCTTAATCCTCTGCAAATCCCTTTCTTACCTCCGCCTAATACCTACATAAAACGTTCACCTAATTTGCCTGCATTGTATAACCAATATTGAGGGAGGACCCAACCTTCTATATCTATTTATAGAACGTAGATCAGGCGCTTGGCCATGATCGCAATTGAAATGCGCTTTATGCATTATTATCAAATTCACCGTTTCAAAACTCGGCCTGTGACGGTCGCTTGTTTGAGTGAACGAGACATGCGCCGTGGGGCAGTCTTAATGGAAATCAATTTGTTGCGTTATTATCATTAATTTAATAAAATCAGCCGAATTGGCCTTTTACTTACAGAACCAGGGGTATTTATACTCGAGTCGCAACTTCTCGATCTCATCTGAATTAACAGAATTGACATACTGATGTCATATCGAATTTTTCAAATTCAGCACTGATATTCGGCAGGTGCCCTCCTGATTTTTAAGGACTTCATCCGCGGTGCAGTAATTGGGTGTGCACATGCACTACTGAAACATAACACGTTCTAATTAAATTATTTCCTGTTATCTAGCCATTGCCTATTTCATATTACTTCTAAATGAAGTCAAAGTCATGCAACATAACAAATTTGAAAATATCGTCTTCACTGGAGTGTGCTGCGTGAGGGAGGGGGTGGGGGAAGGGGTCGGGGGGTGGTGGGGCTACTACCACCACCCCCATAATTCCAAGCGCCAAACACGTGAGATGATACTAGTATCGATCGAAGGCGAGAATGACAGAATTGACTGGTTCCCCCAGAATTACTATTATACAGTTCGAACGCATATTATACTGGGAAAAGGCTTATTAAATATTTGTTTCCGCTTTCAACGCGCGCTTTCTACGCGGAAGTAAAATTGAAAACATTGAAAGTATGTATGAAATCACCAATTTTTATTACGTTATAATCAATTTTCAATACATAAGCATTTTTCAATAAATCAAGGGCCACCATCTGTTGTTGCTAATCCATTTTCGAACTTGTCCAAACTTTCATTGATATTAATAATCTCGTAAAGTTTAGTAAAGATCAAACGAAACTTGAAGGCCCTATCAAATTTAAGAAAACCAAGGGCCATAACTCCGCTGTTACTGGTTCGATACTAGTGTTTTTCGAACTCGTCAAATATTTCATCAATATTAAGACTGACCAACTCTATCAAGTTGGTCTTGGGTACTGCGACCCTTGCGAAAAACAGGTCTTGAATTCACCAACCATTCTTGAGAATATTCTTAGACTTAAGCCCAAGTATGCAAATTTCAATCACAAATATTTCTATAAGTTTCAAGTATAAATGTTCATAACAAGCTGCTATGTATACATATGATTAATACCAATAAATATCAACTTCATACGTTTGTTTATCTTGGCGTGGCGCAGTCGGGAGCGCGGAGGATTTGTAACCGGAGGCCCCGGGTTCAATCCTCCGTGGTGCCACTGAGTTCCGTCGTTGTGTTCTTGGGCAAGACACTTTCCCTTAGCCTCGTCCGTCGGATGGGGACGTAAACCGGGCGGTCCCGTGTATCGGTCTATCTTCCGAGCACGTTAAAGAACCATAGGAATCTATTCGATAATAAGAGTAGGGCAGATTCCCGGATGTCTATGTATTCTTCCCCTCTCTCTGGGGCGGCTCTAAATAACCTATACTGTGTTGATGAGCAGTTAAACAACATTCAATTCAATTGTTTATCTTTGAAAGTCATGGGGATATTTATGAAGGAAATTTGAGCCCAAGTCTTAGAATAGTTTGAAGAATGGTTGGTGAATTCCAGGCATGATTATAATCTAATATTTTTAGACTCAAGGGAATGTTGCTGACTATTTTTAACCATGAATTCCATGAGTTTGCTAAGGTGGGATGGTAAGCTGTATTAGACGATATGATTTGAGGTCATTGGGGTCACTGGGGTCTTTATTGGGTTTTTGGATAGGGATTACACAGGCCACTCTCCAGGATACGGGATATTTTTTTTAGACAAAAAGTCATGGCAATCTTGATTTGTTAAATACTCGCGACGTCCCTTTAGTTTTTCTATATAATTTGCATATTTGCAATCATAAACATGAATTATTTCAATAGTTCAAAGCACTTTTTTTTGACATATTGATTATATTGCACAAATATATCAAACTTGTTCACAAGTACATTTAAACTAGAAATGTGGCCATGGGAAATCCGGTAATACAAAGTGGATTTTGACGCCGAATCGACATGCACATCTTGACATCATAGGTAAGCATCCCATAAAGTTTCGAAACAATCGGTTGAAAAATGTGGCAGGGGATTGACACACAATGTATTTCAACGTTAAATTTGACTAAAAAGGGCCGTAACTCTGTAAATGCAAGGTCGATTTTGACGCCCAATCGATATCTTCACATCATAGGTAAGCATAATCCAGGGGCATACCTAGACATACTCATATACGCCCGTGCGTATAATTCAGAGATGGGTGTCGGAAAAATGAAAAAGCGAAAATGCGAAAAATGCAATAAAAAGCGAAGCCGAAGCGGGGTTAGGGTGAGGGGTGTATATATTCAAAATACGGTTCTAAGTCGCTCAAAACTATGTATGACCGGACTACTTCCCCCCCCCCTCCATAATTCCAAGCGCCAAACACGAGAGATGATACTAGTATCGATCGAGGTCGAGAATGACAGAATTGACTGGTTCCCCAAGAATTACTATTATACTGTTCGAACGCATATTGTACTGGGAAAAGGCTTATTAAATGTTTGTTTCCGCTTTCTACGCGCGATTTCTACGCGGAAGTTAAACTGAACACATTGAAAGTATGTATAAAATCACCAATTTTTATTACGTTATAAACAATTTTAACTACATAAGCATTTGTCAATAAATCACGGGCCACCATCTGTTGTTGCTAATCCATTTCCGAACTTGTCCAAACTTTCATTGATATTAATAATCTCGTAATGTTTAGTAAAGATCAAACGAAACTTGAAGGCCCTATCCTCTAAACGATGCAAATTTAAGAAAACCAAGGGCCATAACTCCGCTGTTACTGGTTCGATACTAGTGTTTTCCGAACTCGTCAAATATTTCATCAATATTAAGACTGACCAGTGCACGTTTGGTAAAGATCGGATTCAAAATGAAGAGAGTGTTGACATAGTAACATATATCATTTGTCATTAAACCAAGGGCCATAACTCTGTTGGTTATCCTTGAGGAGTGTCCCTCTACAATGATTCCTCATTGGAGAGGGTTTCGGCCACTTAAACGTGTATCTTCCTCTTGTATAAAGGTCTGTATTAAAGAAAAGCAATTACATCGGATTCCAAGGTCATATAAGTTAGATAAATACCAATATTCCAAGCAAGGTCGCAAGCTGCTTGGAGGTCAAGAAAAATTGCAAGGACAGAGTGTTCAGTAGTTTTGGCAAAGAAAATGTCATTCTGTAGTCTATCAAGTTGGTCTTGGGTACTGCGACCCTTGCGAAAACCAGGGCTTGAATTCACCAACCATTCTTGAGAATATTCTTAGACTTAAACCCAAGTATGCAAATTTCAATCACAAATATTTCTATAAGTTTCAAGTATAAATGTTCATTGCAAGCTGCTATGTATACATATGATTAATACTAATAAATATCACCTTCATACGTTTGTTATCTTTGAAAGTCATGGGGATATTTATGAAGGAAATTTGAGCTCAAGTCTAAGAATAGTTTGAAGAATGGTTGGTGAATTCCAGGCCTGATTATAATCTAATATATCTTTGGACTCAAGGGAATGTTGCTGACGATTTTTAACCATGAATTCCATGGGTTTACTAAGGTGGGATGGTAAGCTGTATTAGACGATATGATTTGGGGTCATTGGGATCACTGGGGTCTTTATTTGGTTTTTGGATAGGGATTACACAGGCCACTCTCCAGGATACGGGATATTTTTTTTAGACAAAAAGTCATGGCAATCTTGATTTGTTAAAAACTCGCGACGTCCCTTTAGTTTTTCTATATAATTTGCATATTTGCAATCATAAACATGAATTATTTCAATAGCTCAAAGCAATTGTTTTTGACATATTGATTATATTGCACAAATATATCAAACTTGTTCACAAGTACATTTAAACTAGAAATGTGGCCATGGGAAATCCGGTAATACAAAGTGTATTTTGACGCCGAATCGATATGCACGTCCTGACATCATAGGTAAGCATCCTATAAAGTTTCGAAACAATCGGTTGAAAAATGTGGCAAGGGATTGACACACAATATATTTCTACGTTAAATTTGACTAAAAAGGGCCGTAACTCTGTAAATGCAAGGTCGATTTTGACGCCCAATCGATATCTTCACATCATAGGTAAGCATGATCCAGGGGCATACCTAGACATACTCATATACGCCCGTGCGTATAATTCAGAGATGGGTGTCGCTCAAAACTACTCATTTAGGGTTCTATTTTTTTCACCAGCGAGCGGGAGGGGGAACCTCCCTTCCACACCCTCACCCGAGCGTATACCCAAAACACTCCTGGTACGCCCCTGGCATCCTGTAAAGTTTCTAAACAATCGGTTGAAAACCGTAGGAGATAGACACACAATCTTTTTCGGGACATACTCTCGTTCGCACGGACGGACAGGACCGACATGGCTAACGCTATATGCCCCCTCAACATCGGTGGTGGGGGCATTAACATTGGTAGAATAACGAAGACACGTGAAAGCTCATTAATTATATGCAAGCAGTTTTTAAGTCAAAATGATACAGGATTAATAAATCGAGGTGCTAATTCTAATGCATTATATACAACTCTAGATTGCCGCGTGTCCCTTTAATATGTGACATTTTAACCTTACTATTTAGCCTCAAGTTTTGATTCAACAGAAAGAAAAGCAATGTGTAACGTTAGCGTAACATGCTGCTAGGAGAAAATAGAGTTATATCCGGATAGGAACTGAAAACAAAGTAATAGATGAGCCACGTTTGTTTAACCAGACTTGAGAATAATGTTTTTTTTCACGGACATAGATGGGTTTCCAAATACACGCCCGAACGAGTTTTCTTACATGAAACAGTTTTGTTTCCGTAATTTCACCATTAGTTCTTATTTCTAAACATTTTATCCTTAAATATGACCTCGATCCACACTTGTTATGCCTAACGTATTAACCCTGTGCTGATTAAATTATATCTATGCTCGGAGTTTTTTTCCCCAAAACTTGTAAAGTTTTTTAGTGCAAAAAATACTTTGTTTTTGCTTCCAGGACAATTTTTCTAGGACAAGGGATAATATCGCGTTAGCAAGTGCATTACAACTAAAATAAACTGCTCACGGTTACCGTGTTATCATGTTACAAAAGAAAATGCTCATTGCTACCTTACCATGTGCAATCTTATAGTAGTGTCGCATCGAATAAAGTGCACGACTGGGCACATTTATATATATATATATATATCCACAGTAGTAACTCCCTGATTTTAGAGAGGGCGTAGGGGTTGATGGTGTGTGGTGGGAGCGGGTTGATCTCATAACAGGATAACAGCACATTGAATTTGATGGTAGACCTAACAGATAGTAGAACAAAAAATTAAAAATTCTAAAAACAGTTAACAGTATATAACATCAAGTTCACGATACTACTTGGGAGTGTGAGGTGTGGGTGGGGGAGGGAGTGGGCAGATAATATTAAATTAACCCAAATATCAGAGTTAATTTTGTTTCACAATAACAGATACATATCGGCAGTAACACCTTAACTGGAATAACCAATACACCCCACCCTTCTCATTAAATTGATCAGCTAAATGCTCGTTTAAGTAAATGGTTGGAGGGATTTTTCTAGGCCCAATTTCGGCCCCATTCCAATCCAAAATATCCTCATATTTCCCCCCAAAAAGCAAACTATTATCTTAGATTAAATGTAGCCCTATTTGACAATGTATTTGTTGCAGACTTGCATAAGAGCTTGATTTTGAAACTATTCCAAATATATTTAGTGCCTTACTATATGTAATGTAGTAGGATTTTTATTTTTCCCAATATGTAGATTTCACGCGCATTTTTCCAAATTCCAAATGCCCCTAGCCCCACTTCCAAAAATGCAGAAAAATTCATGGGTTGTTTAATTACACTGTTATTATTTATCTACCTAAAACGTTTGTATATTTGTATAGACAAATGAAGATGCCTCAAAGTGCATATTCAATGCTAACATATCAGTTTAACACATTACCCCTGCATAGTAATTAAATCATGCATTGTTTCCAAATAATCGATTCCTTAATTCAATGTCATATACTGGTAACCGACGAGTTTTCCGGCATATTTATACAATTTTAATGAACTTCAACATAGATGCAGTGAACGAGCTTTAAAGTAACACAAGCGCCAAATTTCGCTATTAACCCGTTCTTCCAAACTCTACCCATGTGTTGCGGTCACAAAATGATGCATATATGCTAATTAAAACTGTCTATGTATTCATAAAATACCCAAATTGTCCGCACATGAATATGTGTGAAATGAATTTAGAGTTGGTAACTTTTTATTCGAAGCTTCAAGCAATAACAAAAAAGCAATGTTTTTGGCTGGCCGGTTAACATGTTTATATTGTATTTCTAGAGTTAGGATTTGCAATTATATGTTAGTTTTATATAGACCTTATCGTTCGTCGAATTTGAAGCGGTGTGCATATGTTCTAAAATTAGCGTGCTGTTGGCGGGGGTGAGTGACTTTAACTTGATATCAGAAAACCCCACTAGTCACGAGACTTAAACACAGATAACAATCCGAGCAGTTTTCGTGAGCTTACTTGTCAAGGACCTATTTCCAGCATATAGCAATTAGTGTGGTGTTGTATTATTATTTTTTTATGTTTTTTTTAATGACCAGGTAACGTTGGGAAATAGGTCATTAAGGGGAGGGGGAAGACTATGTTTAGATAGCTGTAAATCACTGTTTACATACACTTGCATGATAACATGGTGTTATTCAATACTTAATTAAGGCATTGTCAACACATTTTTGTATTTAGTATATAAACATTATAGCTAATCTTTATACAACTTAGTAAAGAACAATGTGTTATATAGCTATACTGTAGACAATATTCAATATAACATACAAAGAAAACACCGTAGTCGGATATCAATTTATAGAGACCTGTAGCATGTCAGCAAGCTTGTTAATATTAGGGTTACTTGGGCATTGAACAAACATGATTTGTTTGTTGGAATGGCGTTTTACGTCATTTTAACACATATTAAGCTATATATGTCGGTCGATTTGTTTGTGGTAGAGGCAGAACATCCCATTTTTTTCTGGGCAGAACCAGTATACTAGTATATCTCCCGCCATTCGTAAGAATCGACGCTGTCTCACTTGGGGAGCTCAGAAAGTTTCGATTCTTACGGATACCGGGAGGTACACAGTACTGGTTCTACGAAATGATCTGCCTCTACCACACAAAACAAGAGGCCCAAGAGGGCCTGTAGACGCTGTACTTATATGATGTGATTCAAAAACATAAACATGATAGAAGCCAACCCAAGAAACATGTTTCCTATATATAACTCTATGTAAACTTTGGGTCACTGTGGCGGCCATTTTGAATATTTGACGACAACGAAAAACACAAACTTGATAGAGGCCAACAACAGGAACATGTATATGATATTTAACTAGAATGGAATAAGTGGTAAATGTCCTTAAATTTGACCTAAGTTTAGCCATGGTGGCCATCATGGACGACTGGAGGCACCAAAACGCAAATCTGAGGGGGACTAACCCAAAGATCATTGTGATTAAGTTTCATCAAAATCCTTCATGCAGTTTCAGAGAAGATGTCATTTTTAACGTTTTCCTATATAACTCTATGTAAACTTTGGGTCACTGTGGCGGCCATTTTGATTATTCGACGATAACGAAAAACACAAACTTGATAGAGGCTAACCCAAGGAACATGTTTATGATATTTCACAAGAATGCAATACGTGGTTTCGGAGGAGATGTTGTTTGAAATTTCCTTAAATTTGACCCAATTTTAGACATGGCGGCCATCTTGGATGACCGGCGGCCGCGAAAAACACAAATCTGAGAGACACTATCCCAAATATCATGGTGATTAAGTTTCATCAAAATCCTTCAAGAGGTTTCAGAGCAGATGCCATTTTTAACGTTTTCCTATATAACTGTATGTAAACTTTGGGTCGCTGTGGCGGCCATTTTGATTATTCGACGATAACGAAAAATACAAACTTGATAGAGGCCAACCCAAGAAACATGTATATGATATTTCACAAGAATGGAATAAGTGGTTTTGGAGGAGATGTCGCTTGACATTTCCTTAAATTTAACATAGTTTTAGCCATGGCGGTCATCTTGGAAGACCGGCAGCCTCAAAAAAAATAATCTGAGAGGGACTATGCCAAATATCATTGTGCTTAAGTTTCATCAAAATCTTTCAGGCGGTTTCAGAGAAGATGTAATTTTTAACCTCTTCCTATATAACTCTATGTAAACTTTGGGTCGCCGTGGCGGCCATTTTGATTAGTTGACGATAACGAAAAACACAAACTTGATAGAGGCTTACCCAAGGAACATGTATATGATATTTCAGTAGAATGGAATCAGTGGTTTCGGAGGAGATGTCGTTTGAAATTTCCTTAATTTTGACTTAGTGTTAGCCATGGCGGCCATCTTGGATGACTGGCGGAGGTGAAAAATACAAATCTGAGAGGGACTATCCCAAATATCATTGTGATTAAGTTTCATCAAAATCCTTCAAGCGGTTTCAGAGAAGATGTAATTTTTAACCTTTTCCTATATAACTCTATGTAAACTTTGGTCGCCCTGGCGGCCATTTTGATTATTTGACGATAACGAAAAACACAAGCTTGATAGAGGCTAACCCAAGGAACATGTATATGATATTTCACAAGAATGGAATAGGTGGTTTCGGAGGAGATGACGTTTGAAATTTACTTACATTTGACATAGTTTTAGCTATAGCGGCCATCTTGGATGACTGGCGGCCGTGAAAAACACAAATCTGAGAGGGACTATCCCAAGTACCATTTTCTTAAGTTTCATCAAAATATTTCAGGCCGTTTCAGAGAAGATGTAATTTTTAACTTTTTCCTGTATAACTCTATGTAAAATTTGGGTCGCCGTGGCGGCCATTTTGATTATTTGACGATAAAGAAAAACACAAACTTGATAGAGGCCAACCCAAGGAACATGTATATGATATTTTAGTAGAATGGAATCAGTGGTTTCGGAGGAGATGTCGTTTGAAATTTCCTTAACTTTGACCTAGTTTTAGCCATGCCGGCCATCTTGGATGACTGGCGGCCGCGAAAAACACAAATCTGAGAGGCAAGTAACATTGTGATGAAGTTTCATCAAAATTCTTCAAGCGGCTTCAGAGGAGATGTCGATTTTATAAAATTGCTAACAGACGGACAGACAGACAGACAGACGGACGACGGACGAAAAGTGATCGCATAAGCCCTCCTGGCCTTTGGCAAGTAGAGCTAAAAATCGATGTTAAACTCCATTCAAAGAAACACATCATGCTTTTTCAATGCCCATGTAACCCTAATATTAGAACATTAGTTTTCAATGCTGAAGTAGCCCTAGCATACTATTATAATTAAAACGTTTAGGAATCAAGGGTAGTAACGTTTGCATACTCCCTGCGTTATGTACGTGCTGGTTGCTTCCCACTTCAAAAAATAAAATAAAATCGACGTCATTATTTAAGACTTCATTTATCGCCCCTAAAATACAAGCAAGAGAACACATAACGTCCCTTTACAAATATATAAGCATGCCCATGGACAAATCGATAGGGGTTATACTATGTTGTTACCGTCGTATGGGGACGTAAACCGGGCGGTCCCGTGTATCGGTCTATCCTCCGAGCAAGTTAAAGAACCATAGGAATCTATTCGGTATGGTGTCAGACCGGTGAAAATCAGCCCATTGAACACAATGCAATATAAGCTATATTTGGAGATCAGTCACACGTTCCACAACATTCGTTCGCTTAAAAACACTTTTATTCTATGAATTAAACACATTTGGTTAGCAAACGGTTCCATATCTGGAATAAGACACCGATTCAGTTTTCAACATTTTGCGTCATTCATTCACACTATATGCGTATTTTGAAATAGTCCAAATCACATCACTACCTAACCTCTGTGCTCATACTCACCAAATAAACAATCCTGACAAACACAGTAAAATACTTACTATTCATGACAACAGACATAATACTTTAACATCAGGTTAGATTTAACAGTGAAATAAAAACTAATCTTGGGAAAAACACATGCAAACCAGAAACTTTGGATTTTTTCAAGGAACTATTTTAGCACCCTTCGACTCGGAAGTACTTCCTGTCTGGTCTGACACCATAGCAGGCGAAAGCGTTCGACGAAAGAAAAATTCCGGAATAAAAATTAGCGCAAAAAACATGCGTTTAAATGAATACCACGGAAACTGGATATATATATTTCTCCCTATATATAATTCTGCCTTGTGAACGTGAATCTCTTACGAGATCCCAATTTCGAAAGTTGCCGTAGTGAGTTCAAACTCTCTCCCTTTATTATATTTACTGAATTCACAGTATCCCCAAGATCCGGCACCTTTCATTGTCACTGTCTCAATATAGCTGTGTGTGGTTGAATGCTTAAATGTGGCCCACTCATATGAGCTATAATTGTATGTATGTATGCGTCTATATCTTAATTGTGCCTCCAGACGAGTGTGTTATGATGTAGAGATACAGTTCATCAACGTGTGTTGCAGCTACCTTTTTAGGAGTGAATGCATACGCTTGATTTCTGTGTATCTCGTCATAGCTTGATTTCTGTGTATCTCGTCATAGCCCTGCCGTAGTTCGTCCGAAGGTTGTCTGTCCTTGGTAGTTCACAAATATTTGTGAACTACCAAGGACAGATATATATATATATATATATACACGGTAAAGAATAGTATACATCTTCAAATTATCAACCAAAAAATGCATAAACCAACACAATCGAGCGCTTTCGGCTTTCAGGATAGATACATAAAGTTACAAAAACAAACAAATAACTTTCAGAAAAAATGTTGCGAAGCAAAAACATAAACCTGTTAATACTATAAGCATGCACTGTATGTGCCCATGTCATTGTTATTATATATATATATATATATATACAATGTATATATATATATCAGGGGCGGATCCAGGATTTCAGCTGAGGGGGGGGGGGGGGGGGGGGGGGGGGGCGTAAGATTTTGGTCAATTTTCGGGTCCTTTTTTAGCCTCATAAAACGGTTGCGGTAGTGCATTGATAGGGTAAAAAAGTCCGTTTCCAAATAAAAGGAGTTAATGTGTTAATTAAACCACTCATTAGCCATTATGCGTCGAGCGAGCGAAGCGATCGAGAACATTTTTTTATACTGAGGGCGTGCATCGAAATTGTTTGATATTTTATCCAAGTAACATGGACATACATGTATGAATAAAAAATGTCCGTTTTCAAATAAAAGGATTTAACAATGTGTTAATTAAACCACTCATTAGCCATTATGCGTCGAGCGAGTGAAGCGAGCGAAAAAAAAAAATTACTGAGGGCGTGCATCGAATTTTTTTGATATTTTATAACATGGACATACATGTATGAATAAAAAAAGTCCATTTTCAAATAAAAGGATTTAACAATGTGTTAATTAAACCACTCATTAGTCATTATGTGTAGAGCGAGCGAAGCGAGCGAGAATTTTTTTTTATACAGAGGGTGTGCATCGAAATTGTTTGATATTTTATCTACAGTAACATGGACAAACATGTATGATCCGGAATTTCTAGGATCCGCTAGTGTATATAACTTAAGTTATTCAACATTACTATCAGTTGTACATAAACACAGCCCCATATATTAAAAGTTACCCTTTTTACAGTAAGATAAAATGCATTTTATATGACGTCGGCAAGACATTGTAATATTTTGTCCCACCATTATTTATGTCCCTTCACTGTAACACAATAACTAACTGGCTTATTTGCACCATTTTTTCAGTAACTGTAGTCAGAAATGGACACTGCTGCTTTTAGCGAACACTTGAGCCACATTAATGATGCGGGGTATATTGCCGTAGGACTTGGTCTCGGACACGAGCTCGGACTGTTTGATCTGTTGATGAAAGAAAATCGACCGATGACGTCACATGAAATAGCAGAAGTTGGTGGGATGAAGGAAAGGCAAGAAGCGCTAACAGTCTTGTTCACCAATCTCCACGCAGAGTTATCGTTCCTTGCACTCACACACATCTCTGCTAACTACTAAATTACAACCTACAACCTTAAAACCTTAAACTGGAATATTTTTGCCTGAAACATATTTATTTCTTGCGTGAATATAATTTTCAGAATATCTGCAAATTAGATGTTGCAAGATTTGAAATAATGCTTGAAAACAATTTAGTTTTATTCGGGACTATTTTACCAAAAAATTACGTACTTGGGTGTCATCAATCGATACGCATATGTAAACATTTCAAACCGGAGCTCGATAGCAGAAAATTACTAAAAAAATTTACTCATAGAATAACAATTTGAAAATATTGAATATGGTTCTATATTTAATCTTTGCGGATCACGCAAAAGGATTTATTATAAACATCGTCGTAACTTTTTTAAATAATCACGTGACCTAACCGTTCGCCATACTTTCTTTGACATTGACATAGTCAATTTAATGGCTCTTGGTAGAGATTGCTTGTTCAACTGTAATTGTTTGTTGTGTCGTTTGCGTTGCATGGCAGACACTTAGGGATCACGTTGTCCATCATCTCTCGTCTGTCGTCCGTCCGTCACACTTTAAAATGCAACTGACCTTGGCCATAAATTGAAAAGTATTTGACATGTGTTCATGAAACTTCACACACATCTTCGTCTTGTCCCCTGGACTGTCGTATCATAAGTCCAGTAACTATTGCGGCTTAGTAACCCAGGGATCGCGCGTTCAATCCCAGCCAGGACCGAATTTGGGTTAATTATGGAAATATTTGAAAAGTATTTCCTACCTTACCAGTCCTTCGGATGAGACTTTAAACCGAGGTCTATTCGCTAAAATGCTTAGTGCAATAAAGCGAGGATAAATAAACGCTTATACGCACGAGTTGTAACTCTTACTTCGACGCCCCGGTTTGGGGTGAGGCGGGAGTGGGTGGGGGTGATCCTGGCTGGTTAAAGCCGATTATATTGTGTGTACAGAATTTGGATTATCGAAATATGTAAGTTATTATAACATATACCTCGTGTCTGTAGATTTAGAAATGTTGCACATCTGTTGTAAAAGCTTCCTGTTGATGGTGGGATAAGGACTTTAAGATACGGATTACAGAAATCGACAAGACAGTTCCGTTTGCCCGGCCTGGTATTGAGGAGACCGAACCAACATACGTTTTTGTATGTTTGGCGTTAAACGTCATATTTCAGCATATTTTAGGCTATATATGACGGTCGATATTTTAGTTGTTTTAGTAGACCACCCACTTATTTAGAACACGTACTGTATACCTACCGCCATCCGTAAGATCAACACTTTTTCACTTACAATTCGAGCTCCCAAATTCGAGCTCCCAATGGAATTCGAATCCACAGCGGTGAGAAGCAAGACGGTTTCATATTGTTAATCTTGCAGATACGTGAGGGAATGGCTAGGCATAATGGTTGCCGCTAAAATTATCATCCTGGATCCAGAAACTGTCAGGTATTGCATACCAGAGGATCGCCACGACGCCATAAAGGACGCAACACCCTGGTCACCAGGGATTTTTGCTCTCGGCAGTCGAAGAGAAGACGTGAAGAAATGTTTTTTCAAAGCTGGACCATTTGGTACGTTTTAATTTTCATCAATTAAGTAACCAATTTCCTCGTTTTTACTGAAACGCTGGTATACTTATCCTAACCCACGTGTTATGTTTCTAATAGAAGACAAACATTTTAATACTTAGAACACGGAGTTTAAATAACCGCAGTTGAACATAATAGGGGTAAACCAAATGACAGTAAGGCATAAATCGCAACGTACAGACATTTTGCCTAGATAGTTTTGATGGTTGCATCGTTTAAAAATACTGCATATGTGGAGCAAATAAAGTTTGCATACATAACATACATATATTACTTAACTAATGTGTCTGATTTTAAGAAACTCGTTCAAGAGATGGTATAGGCCTATTTTTTCGATGGATGCGAATGAGTGAAGAATACAATACGCAAAGCTCCTACCATCAAATGCAGGATTTCTTTATAAATCAAACGCAGCAGTTAAATAGTATACTTATAACATGTTGCTATTTATATGGTATACGTTTTGTAACAAGATGTTTCGATTGCAGTTCCAACCAGACTACCTTGCTTGTATTCAAGTACGAATGATTTTCTACGAAATCCAAAAAAACTAAGTATTCCTTTTAGGTTGAATTACACTAAATCAGCAAGTTGTACTCGCCTGGTGTAGTCGAAAGTAGTTCTGTATTAAAGAGTGCTAATTCCTTTTTTCCTTTAAAAACCTTTTTATAGTGCAGTTTCCTGTTATTTTTTGGCTGTAACTGTATTCTGGACATGTTGTTGCTATTTGAAAATGCAGCTCATCATTTTTTTGTCAGTTTTTGATATATATTTGAGAAGTGAACGTAGACAGGGTATGAAATTGCAATGGGTAAAAAATAGCATTGACCTTTGACCCGGTGTTAGTATACAGCTGAAGAAATGTTTCTGAGAAGATATTCAACCCCCTATTTCCTTGTCGATGTTCAATAGCAGATATGTTTATTTGCATGATAAAGTAAGTTTCCCAGAATTATAACTGGCCTTGAATTGACCAACAATAATTTAGAATATTCTTAGACTTAAGCTCAAGTATGCAAATTTCAATCACAAATATTTCCAGAAATTTACAGAATAAACTTTCACTGCAAGTTGCTATGTATATATATGATGCATACTCATTAATAGCAACTTCTTACGATTGTTTATCTTTGATGGTCATGGAAATATTTGTGAACGAAATTTCAGTACTTGGGCTCAAGTCTAAGAATAGTTTGAAGAATGGTTGGTGAATTCTACGTTTTCACGGCGATACGTTAAAGAACAAAGAGCAGGAGTGCATAGTCCGTGTGATTATAATGTAGTAGGGTGAACCTTTTGTTTTTTGGAGAGTTTAATAGTTATTGTAATTATTACACAACTAATGTCCATAATTATGAGAATATCACAATCGTTCATTTAATATAAGTTCATCATCAGACATATATATATATATATATATATATATATATATATATATATATATTTATATATATATAGAGGCTGAACACCAGTTATAAACAGTACCCGGGAATAATTGCTTAAAGGTGCCGATTTATAAACAATGTTTGCCTTTCTTGTGGAAAGCTGTAATAATGAACACCTGGTTTGCTTCCATTGACGTTGAGCGTTCAACATTTTAGCAGAGTTCCTTGACCGGAAATTAAAAACAAACAAACTGAAAACAATACACAGGCCGGCCCTCGTAAATGGATTCCACTATTTGTGATTATGAATATTCTTTCACCGAAAAATCAAAATACATTGGCTTATACCAGGAAGTGTACACATGCTGACTATGTTTGCACCTTTAATTGCTTACTGGTAAACGCTTCAGGTCTCACGCCTCTATTATCTGAAAGCTCACGGACCTAGAGACAAAAGGAAAACAGAAAATAATTCTATTTTTTCTCAATTTTAGGCAATTTTTAATTTGAAAAATAGGTTTTTCTTTGCTTTAGCATACATCTGCAGTGTAAAAGACAGATGATACAGAAAATCAAATTGATATGAGGTTTCATTCAAATTTCAGAATTGTTTGACCGAAGCACCGCATATTCAGCTAGATAGTGTATGAATTTTGTATTTTCCATAGGGTTCACAAAACATGAGCGAGAAAAAAAATCAACCTGGCTAACTTATGTATTTTATTGTTTTAAATTACTGGTCTTGGCTATACTGAAGATATTAAACCAACAACAATGTCTGCAGCCCTGCTTTGAAGCTCAGATGTTGACAAAGGCTGTACAGTAACCCTATGGGAAAATTAATTGAGGTGTGAGACCTGACGAGTAGCTAATTTTTCATCATAGTCACACAGACGCCTTTTTTTAAAAGCTCGTTATACACCTTGGTTCAGTTGATTTGTGTGTTAGTTTCAAAGTAATGATTTGTCAGACAATTTCAACTAGTTGTTGGTACAGATAAAGAATGTGTTTGGCACATATTGTGTCCAGTATATGCCCATATCAGGTATTTGATATAAATCTCATAATAACATTTTCGAGCAATTTGTGTGCATGTATGTATGCTTTTTTGACAGCTGTGTAATCATGACGATTCATGTGATAAATAAAAACATGATGTTTTCTGGTGTATACATGTGCATTGTGTCATAAGCCACATGTTTCTGTAAGGAAATATCACAGAGACAGCAGATATCTAATTTGATATATCTGATATCTCCCATATTGTTGATGTCTCAAATTTAAAGTTGTCAACAACTTATCTTTGTATGCCATACTGGACAGTGATCACATAAGTGATTGTTGTTGTTGTTGTTGTTGTATCTTCCAACTATCAAGTTTCTGTTGGTGTTCTCCATATTTATTACAGAGACAAATAATGTTGTTCTGTTTAGGTGGAATTTCTCATTATTGTATTTCTGTTATCTAGTTGAAATAGGTGCAGTTCTTGAATTTTTAATTTTTTTACCGAAACAGTTACAGTTACAGCTTCAATTATTTTTGTTCTATATGGGGTATTTATGTATTGTGTTGCATTTCCTGAAAACAGGTGACACAGATCATGTTTGGGGAAATTTTCATGCAGATATAGACAAAAAAGGCAGATATATTACAGAAATACTACATTTAGTGGCGTTTCTTGTGTATTTTTATGTTAAAGGTGCAATACCGCCAAAATTCAAGTGATACTCAGACTTTCATATTTTTTCATATACTCAGACCTAAGCTTATTTGGGGGTTAATTTGACATGTAGAATCTAAATGCATAGCTATTGACTGGTATACTTTAGACTTTTATCTTATTAGCATGGATACAGAAAGAAATGATATTTTTCCGATTCAAATTTCAGCAGTTGATCATAGAATACATATGTCTGATGCCATGATATGAACTAATATTGTTTTAATCATTATTATATGATAGCAGATGACAAAAGGAGATTGTGGTAAAAATCTCATGAAGATTGAGGCACAAATGGTGTAGTTATCACACAAATGCTACATATTATGAAAACATGTTTTAGACTTTTATTTCACAGCGGGACCTTGTCGAATCCACGCGTTACTCTCAATCACATAATCCTGAATTATTTCACTTGTAAATGTGATAGAAGCATGCTTATGGTCTTATTTTATAGGTACTGCACATAGCTACTAAAAGTTAGGTTATGGATGATGTTGCTAAACATATTTACTCTATTCAGGTCTCACACCTCTATTATCTCCCTGAAAGCTCACGGACCTAGAGACAAAAGGAAAACAGAAAATAATTCTATTTTTTCTCAATTTTAGGCAATTTTTAATTTGAAAAATAGGTTTTTCTTTGCTTTAGCATACATCTGCAGTGTAAAAGACAGATGATACAGAAAATCCCATATTGATATGAGGTTTCATTCAAATTTCGGAATTGTTTGACCGAAGCACCGCATATTCAGCTAGATAGTGTATGAATTTTGTATTTTCCATAGGGTTCACAAAACATGAGCGAGAAAAAAAACCAACCTGGCTAACTTATGTATTTTATTGTTTTAAATTACTGGTGTTGGCTATACTGAAGATATTAAACCAACAACAATGTCTGCTGCCCTGCTTTGAAGCTCAGATGTTGGAAAAGGCTGTAAAGTAACCCTATGGGAAAATTAATTGAGGTGTGAGACCTTTAAACCAACTCGCGCTTTGTATACCGCTATCATGACCTCACAATTAATTGTCGTTTGTATTTTGTGCAGGGATAGACTACAATCACGATGACCAATTTTGGACATGGTATTGTGATTTCCGGGACAGGCCGGCCAAGAACTTAGTAGAACAGGCTTTAATACCACATCTGAAGA
>JAWPHD010023668.1:0-21498 GCA_037043455.1 Cyrtodaria siliqua
ATTAACGTTGTGTCTTGATACAGGTTTGCTGCAATAATTATAACAATAGTCATATTAACAATCATAACAACAAGCCAGATAATATTGTACATATTCTATACGTATTACTATTATGAATAATAATCATATGTACTATCAGATCGCGTAAAAATCTAAGTTATCTCTGTGTTTCCCCTATTTTCCCGTACACGTATTACGTCCCTTGGCAATGAAATGTCAACAAGTATCATTCTTCGTGCCATAGAGTGCCCGTTTCATTTCTGACTTGTGCATATCTGTTGAAAGTACGTATACATATGAAAAACTTACGGTGGAACGCATTGTTGGCTTGTCATGGCTTGTACATGCAACTTCTGGGCTCACTTGAGAAGCGATTAACGTTGTGTCTTGATACAGGTTTGCTACAATAATTATAACAATAGTCATATTAACAATCAGAACAACAAGCCAGATAATATTGTACATATTCTATACGTATTACTATTATGAATAATAATCATATGTACTATCAGATCGCGTAAAAATCTAAGTTATCTCTGTGTTTCTCCTATTTTCCCGTACACGTATTACGTCCCTTGGCAATGAAATGTCAACAAGTATCATTCTGCGTGCCATAGAGTGCCCGTTTCATTTCTGACTTGTGCATATCTGTTGAAAGTACGTATACATATGAAAACCTTACGGTGGAACGCATTGTTGGCTTGTCATGGCTTGTACATGCAACTTCTGGGCTCACTTGAGAAGCGATTAACGTTGTGTCTTGATACAGGTTTGCTGCAATAATTATAACAATAGTCATATTAACAATCATAACAACAAGCCAGATAATATTGTACATATTCTATACGTATTACTATTATGAATAATAATCATATGTACTATCAGATCGCGTAAAAATCTAAGTTATCTCTGTGTTTCTCCTATTTTCCCGTACACGTATTACGTCCCTTGGCAATGAAATGTCAACAAGTATCATTCTGCGTGCCATAGAGTGCCCGTTTCATTTCTGACTTGTGCATATCTGTTGAAAGTACGTATACATATGAAAACCTTACGGTGGAACGCATTGTTGGCTTGTCATGGCTTGTACATGCAACTTCTGGGCTCACTTGAGAAGCGATTAACGTTGTGTCTTGATACAGGTTTGCTGCAATAATTATAACAATAGTCATATTAACAATCATAACAACAAGCCAGATAATATTGTACATATTCTATACGTATTACTATTATGAATAATAATCATATGTACTATCAGATCGCGTAAAAATCTAAGTTATCTCTGTGTTTCTCCTATTTTCCCGTACACGTATTACGTCCCTTGGCAATGAAATGTCAACAAGTATCATTCTGCGTGCCATAGAGTGCCCGTTTCATTTCTGACTTGTGCATATCTGTTGAAAGTACGTATACATATGAAAAACTTACGGTGGAACGCATTGTTGGCTTGTCATGGCTTGTACATGCAACTTCTGGGCTCACTTGAGAAGCGATTAACGTTGTGTCTTGATACAGGTTTGCTGCAATAATTATAACAATAGTCATATAAACAATCATAACAACAAGCCAGATAATATTGTACATATTCTATACGTATTACTATTATGAATAATAATCATATGTACTATCAGATCGCGTAAAAATCTAAGTTATCTCTGTGTTTCTCCTATTTTCCTGTACACGTATTACGTCCCTTGGCAATGAAATGTCAACAAGTATCATTCTGCGTGCCATAGAGTGCCCGTTTCATTTCTGACTTGTGCATATCTGTTGAAAGTACGTATACATATGAAAAACTTACGGTGGAACGCATTGTTGGCTTGTCATGGATTGTACATGCAACTTCTGGGCTCACTTGAGAAGCGATTAACGTTGTGTCTTGATACAGGTTTGCTGCAATAATTATAACAATAGTCATATTAACAATCATAACAACAAGCCAGATAATATTGTACATATTCTATACGTATTACTATTATGAATAATAATCATATGTACTATCAGATCGCGTAAAAATCTAAGTTATCTCTGTGTTTCCCCTATTTTCCCGTACACGTATTACGTCCCTTGGCAATGAAATGTCAACAAGTATCATTCTTCGTGCCATAGAGTGCCCGTTTCATTTCTGACTTGTGCATATCTGTTGAAAGTACGTATACATATGAAAACCTTACGGTGGAACGCATTGTTGGCTTGTCATGGCTTGTACATGCAACTTCTGGGCTCACTTGAGAAGCGATTAACGTTGTGTCTTGATACAGGTTTGCTACAATAATTATAACAATAGTCATATTAACAATCAGAACAACAAGCCAGATAATATTGTACATATTCTATACGTATTACTATTATGAATAATAATCATATGTACTATCAGATCGCGTAAAAATCTAAGTTATCTCTGTGTTTCTCCTATTTTCCCGTACACGTATTACGTCCCTTGGCAATGAAATGTCAACAAGTATCATTCTGCGTGCCATAGAGTGCCCGTTTCATTTCTGACTTGTGCATATCTGTTGAAAGTACGTATACATATGAAAACCTTACGGTGGAACGCATTGTTGGCTTGTCATGGCTTGTACATGCAACTTCTGGGCTCACTTGAGAAGCGATTAACGTTGTGTCTTGATACAGGTTTGCTGCAATAATTATAACAATAGTCATATTAACAATCATAACAACAAGCCAGATAATATTGTACATATTCTATACGTATTACTATTATGAATAATAATCATATGTACTATCAGATCGCGTAAAAATCTAAGTTATCTCTGTGTTTCTCCTATTTTCCCGTACACGTATTACGTCCCTTGGCAATGAAATGTCAACAAGTATCATTCTGCGTGCCATAGAGTGCCCGTTTCATTTCTGACTTGTGCATATCTGTTGAAAGTACGTATACATATGAAAACCTTACGGTGGAACGCATTGTTGGCTTGTCATGGCTTGTACATGCAACTTCTGGGCTCACGTGAGGAGCGATTAACGTTGTGTCTTGATACAGGTTTGCTGCAATAATTATAACAATAGTCATATTAACAATCATAACAACAAGCCAGATAATATTGTACATATTCTATACGTATTACTATTATGAATAATAATCATATGTACTATCAGATCGCGTAAAAATCTAAGTTATCTCTGTGTTTCTCCTATTTTCCCGTACACGTATTACGTCCCTTGGCAATGAAATGTCAACAAGTATCATTCTGCGTGCCATAGAGTGCCCGTTTCATTTCTGACTTGTGCATATCTGTTGAAAGTACGTATACATATGAAAACCTTACGGTGGAACGCATTGTTGGCTTGTCATGGCTTGTACATGCAACTTCTGGCTCACTTGAGAAGCGATTAACGTTGTGTCTTGATACAGGTTTGCTACAATAATTATAACAATAGTCATATTAACAATCAGAACAACAAGCCAGATAATATTGTACATATTCTATACGTATTACTATTATGAATAATAATCATATGTACTATCAGATCGCGTAAAAATCTAAGTTATCTCTGTGTTTCTCCTATTTTCCCGTACACGTATTACGTCCCTTGGCAATGAAATGTCAACAAGTATCATTCTGCGTGCCATAGAGTGCCCGTTTCATTTCTGACTTGTGCATATCTGTTGAAAGTACGTATACATATGAAAACCTTACGGTGGAACGCATTGTTGGCTTGTCATGGCTTGTACATGCAACTTCTGGGCTCACTTGAGAAGCGATTAACGTTGTGTCTTGATACAGGTTTGCTGCAATAATTATAACAATAGTCATATTAACAATCATAACAACAAGCCAGATAATATTGTACATATTCTATACGTATTACTATTATGAATAATAATCATATGTACTATCAGATCGCGTAAAAATCTAAGTTATCTCTGTGTTTCTCCTATTTTCCCGTACACGTATTACGTCCCTTGGCAATGAAATGTCAACAAGTATCATTCTGCGTGCCATAGAGTGCCCGTTTCATTTCTGACTTGTGCATATCTGTTGAAAGTACGTATACATATGAAAACCTTACGGTGGAACGCATTGTTGGCTTGTCATGGCTTGTACATGCAACTTCTGGGCTCACTTGAGAAGCGATTAACGTTGTGTCTTGATACAGGTTTGCTGCAATAATTATAACAATAGTCATATTAACAATCATAACAACAAGCCAGATAATATTGTACATATTCTATACGTATTACTATTATGAATAATAATCATATGTACTATCAGATCGCGTAAAAATCTAAGTTATCTCTGTGTTTCTCCTATTTTCCTGTACACGTATTACGTCCCTTGGCAATGAAATGTCAACAAGTATCATTCTGCGTGCCATAGAGTGCACGTTTCATTTCTGATGTGTGCATATCTGTTGAAAGTGCGTATACATATGAAAAACTTACGGTGGAACGCATTGTTGGCTTGTCATGGCTTGTACATGCAACTTCTGGGCTCACTTGAGAAGCGATTAACGTTGTGTCTTGATACAGGTTTGCTGCAATAATTATAACAATAGTCATATTAACAATCATAACAACAAGCCAGATAATATTGTACATATTCTATACGTATTACTATTATGAATAATAATCATATGTACTATCAGATCGCGTAAAAATCTAAGTTATCTCTGTGTTTCTCCTATTTTCCCGTACACGTATTACGTCCCTTGGCAATGAAATGTCAACAAGTATCATTCTGCGTGCCATAGAGTGCCCGTTTCATTTCTGACTTGTGCATATCTGTTGAAAGTACGTATACATATGAAAAACTTACGGTGGAACGCATTGTTGGCTTGTCATGGCTTGTACATGCAACTTCTGGGCTCACTTGAGAAGCGATTAACGTTGTGTCTTGATACAGGTTTGCTGCAATAATTATAACAATAGTCATATTAACAATCATAACAACAAGCCAGATAATATTGTACATATTCTATACGTATTACTATTATGAATAATAATCATATGTACTATCAGATCGCGTAAAAATCTAAGTTATCTCTGTGTTTCTCCTATTTTCCCGTACACGTATTACGTCCCTTGGCAATGAAATGTCAACAAGTATCATTCTGCGTGCCATAGAGTGCACGTTTCATTTCTGATGTGTGCATATCTGTTGAAAGTGCGTATACATATGAACTACTTACGGTGGAACGCATTGTTGGCTTGTCATGGCTTGTACATGCAACTTCTGGGCTCACTTGAGAAGCGATTAACGTTGTGTCTTGATACAGGTTTGCTGCAATAATTATAACAATAGTCATATTAACAATCATAACAACAAGCCAGATAATATTGTACATATTCTATACGTATTACTATTATGAATAATAATCATATGTACTATCAGATCGCGTAAAAATCTAAGTTATCTCTGTGTTTCCCCTATTTTCCCGTACACGTATTACGTCCCTTGGCAATGCAATGTCAACAAGTATCATTCTTCGTGCCATAGAGTGCCCGTTTCATTTCTGACTTGTGCATATCTGTTGAAAGTACGTATACATATGAAAACCTTACGGTGGAACGCATTGTTGGCTTGTCATGGCTTGTACATGCAACTTCTGGGCTCACTTGAGAAGCGATTAACGTTGTGTCTTGATACAGGTTTGCTACAATAATTATAACAATAGTCATATTAACAATCAGAACAACAAGCCAGATAATATTGTACATATTCTATACGTATTACTATTATGAATAATAATCATATGTACTATCAGATCGCGTAAAAATCTAAGTTATCTCTGTGTTTCTCCTATTTTCCCGTACACGTATTACGTCCCTTGGCAATGAAATGTCAACAAGTATCATTCTGCGTGCCATAGAGTGCCCGTTTCATTTCTGACTTGTGCATATCTGTTGAAAGTACGTATACATATGAAAACCTTACGGTGGAACGCATTGTTGGCTTGTCATGGCTTGTACATGCAACTTCTGGGCTCACTTGAGAAGCGATTAACGTTGTGTCTTGATACAGGTTTGCTGCAATAATTATAACAATAGTCATATTAACAATCATAACAACAAGCCAGATAATATTGTACATATTCTATACGTATTACTATTATGAATAATAATCATATGTACTATCAGATCGCGTAAAAATCTAAGTTATCTCTGTGTTTCTCCTATTTTCCTGTACACGTATTACGTCCCTTGGCAATGAAATGTCAACAAGTATCATTCTGCGTGCCATAGAGTGCCCGTTTCATTTCTGACTTGTGCATATCTGTTGAAAGTACGTATACATATGAAAACCTTACGGTGGAACGCATTGTTGGCTTGTCATGGCTTGTACATGCAACTTCTGGGCTCACTTGAGAAGCGATTAACGTTGTGTCTTGATACAGGTTTGCTGCAATAATTATAACAATAGTCATATTAACAATCATAACAACAAGCCAGATAATATTGTACATATTCTATACGTATTACTATTATGAATAATAATCATATGTACTATCAGATCGCGTAAAAATCTAAGTTATCTCTGTGTTTCTCCTATTTTCCTGTACACGTATTACGTCCCTTGGCAATGAAATGTCAACAAGTATCATTCTGCGTGCCATAGAGTGCACGTTTCATTTCTGATGTGTGCATATCTGTTGAAAGTGCGTATACATATGAAAAACTTACGGTGGAACGCATTGTTGGCTTGTCATGGCTTGTACATGCAACTTCTGGGCTCACTTGAGAAGCGATTAACGTTGTGTCTTGATACAGGTTTGCTGCAATAATTATAACAATAGTCATATTAACAATCATAACAACAAGCCAGATAATATTGTACATATTCTATACGTATTACTATTATGAATAATAATCATATGTACTATCAGATCGCGTAAAAATCTAAGTTATCTATGTGTTTCTCCTATTTTCCCGTACACGTATTACGTCCCTTGGCAATGAAATGTCAACAAGTATCATTCTGCGTGCCATAGAGTGCCCGTTTCATTTCTGACTTGTGCATATCTGTTGAAAGTACGTATACATATGAAAAACTTACGGTGGAACGCATTGTTGGCTTGTCATGGCTTGTACATGCAACTTCTGGGCTCACTTGAGAAGCGATTAACGTTGTGTCTTGATACAGGTTTGCTGCAATAATTATAACAATAGTCATATTAACAATCATAACAACAAGCCAGATAATATTGTACATATTCTATACGTATTACTATTATGAATAATAATCATATGTACTATCAGATCGCGTAAAAATCTAAGTTATCTCTGTGTTTCTCCTATTTTCCCGTACACGTATTACGTCCCTTGGCAATGAAATGTGAACAAGTATCATTCTGCGTGCCATAGAGTGCCCGTTTCATTTCTGACTTGTGCATATCTGTTGAAAGTACGTATACATATGAAAAACTTACGGTGGAACGCATTGTTGGCTTGTCATGGCTTGTACATGCAACTTCTGGGCTCACTTGAGAAGCGATTAACGTTGTGTCTTGATACAGGTTTGCTGTAATAATTATAACAATAGTCATATTAACAATCATAACAACAAGCCAGATAATATTGTACATATTCTATACGTATTACTATTATGAATAATAATCATATGTACTATCAGATCGCGTAAAAATCTAAGTTATCTCTGTGTTTCTCCTATTTTCCCGTACACGTATTACGTCCCTTGGCAATGAAATGTCAACAAGTATCATTCTGCGTGCCATAGAGTGCCCGTTTCATTTCTGACTTGTGCATATCTGTTGAAAGTACGTATACATATGAAACACTTACGGTGGAACGCATTGTTGGCTTGTCATGGCTTGTACATGCAACTTCTGGGCTCACTTGAGAAGCGATTAACGTTGTGTCTTGATACAGGTTTGCTGCAATAATTATAACAATAGTCATATTAACAATCATAACAACAAGCCAGATAATATTGTACATATTCTATACGTATTACTATTATGAATAATAATCATATGTACTATCAGATCGCGTAAAAATCTAAGGTATCTCTGTGTTTCTCCTATTTTCCCGTACACGTATTACGTCCCTTGGCAATGAAATGTCAACAAGTATCATTCTGCGTGCCATAGAGTGCCCGTTTCATTTCTGATGTGTGCATATCTGTTGAAAGTGCGTATACATATGAAAAACTTACGGTGGAACGCATTGTTGGCTTGTCATGGCTTGTACATGCAACTTCTGGGCTCACTTGAGAAGCGATTAACGTTGTGTCTTGATACAGGTTTGCTGCAATAATTATAACAATAGTCATATTAACAATCATAACAACAAGCCAGATAATATTGTACATATTCTATACGTATTACTATTATGAATAATAATCATATGTACTATCAGATCGCGTAAAAATCTAAGTTATCTCTGTGTTTCTCCTATTTTCCCGTACACGTATTACGTCCCTTGGCAATGAAATGTTAACAAGTATCATTCTGCGTGCCATAGAGTGCCCGTTTCATTTCTGACTTGTGCATATCTGTTGAAAGTACGTATACATATGAAAAACTTACGGTGGATCGCATTGTTGGCTTGTCATGGCTTGTACATGCAACTTCTGGGCTCACTTGAGAAGCGATTAACGTTGTGTCTTGATACAGGTTTGCTGCAATAATTATAACAATAGTCATATTAACAATCATAACAACAAGCCAGATAATATTGTACATATTCTATACGTATTACTATTATGAATAATAATCATATGTACTATCAGATCGCGTAAAAATCTAAGTTATCTCTGTGTTTCTCCTATTTTCCCGTACACGTATTACGTCCCTTGGCAATGAAATGTCAACAAGTATCATTCTGCGTGCCATAGAGTGCCCGTTTCATTTCTGACTTGTGCATATCTGTTGAAAGTACGTATACATATGAAAAACTTACGGTGAAACGCATTGTTGGCTTGTCATGGCTTGTACATGCAACTTCTGGGCTCACTTGAAAAGCGATTAACGTTGTGTCTTGATACATGTTTGCTGCAATAATTATAACAATAGTCATATTAACAATCATAACAACAAGCCAGATAATATTGTACATATTCTATACGTATTACTATTATGAATAATAATCATATGTACTATCAGATCGCGTAAAAATCTAAGTTATCTCTGTGTTTCTCCTATTTTCCCGTACACGTATTACGTCCCTTGGCAATGAAATGTCAACAAGTATCATTCTGCGTGCCATAGAGTGCCCGTTTCATTTCTGACTTGTGCATATCTGTTGAAAGTACGTATACATATGAAAAACTTACGGTGGAACGCATTGTTGGCTTGTCATGGCTTGTACATGCAACTTCTGGGCTCACTTGAGAAGCGATTAACGTTGTGTCTTGATACAGGTTTGCTGTAACAATTATAACAATAGTCATATTAACAATCATAACAACAAGCCAGATAATATTGTACATATTCTATACGTATTACTATTATGAATAATAATCATATGTACTATCAGATCGCGTTAAAATCTAAGTTATCTCTGTGTTTCTCCTATTTTCCCGTACACGTATTACGTCCCTTGGCAATGAAATGTCAACAAGTATCATTCTGCGTGCCATAGAGTGCCCGTTTCATTTCTGACTTGTGCATATCTGTTGAAAGTACGTATACATATGAAACACTTACGGTGGAACGCATTGTTGGCTTGTCATGGCTTGTACATGCAACTTCTGGGCTCACTTGAGAAGCGATTAACGTTGTGTCTTGATACAGGTTTGCTGCAATAATTATAACAATAGTCATATTAACAATCATAACAACAAGCCAGATAATATTGTACATATTCTATACGTATTACTATTATGAATAATAATCATATGTACTATCAGATCGCGTAAAAATCTAAGGTATCTCTGTGTTTCTCCTATTTTCCCGTACACGTATTACGTCCCTTGGCAATGAAATGTCAACAAGTATCATTCTGCGTGCCATAGAGTGCCCGTTTCATTTCTGATGTGTGCATATCTGTTGAAAGTGCGTATACATATGAAAAACTTACGGTGGAACGCATTGTTGGCTTGTCATGGCTTGTACATGCAACTTCTGGGCTCACTTGAGAAGCGATTAACGTTGTGTCTTGATACAGGTTTGCTGCAATAATTATAACAATAGTCATATTAACAATCATAACAACAAGCCAGATAATATTGTACATATTCTATACGTATTACTATTATGAATAATAATCATATGTACTATCAGATCGCGTAAAAATCTAAGGTATCTCTGTGTTACTCCTATTTTCCCGTACACGTATTACGTCCCTTGGCAATGAAATGTCAACAAGTATCATTCTGCGTGCCATAGAGTGCCCGTTTCATTTCTGATGTGTGCATATCTGTTGAGAGTGCGTATACATATGAAAAACTTACGGTGGAACGCATTGTTGGCTTGTCATGGCTTGTACATGCAACTTCTGGGCTCACTTGAAAAGCGATTAACGTTGTGTCTTGATACAGGTTTGCTGCAATAATTATAACAATAGTCATATTAACAATCATAACAACAAGCCAGATAATATTGTACATATTCTATACGTATTACTATTATGAATAATAATCATATGTACTATCAGATCGCGTAAAAATCTACGTTATCTCTGTGTTTCTCCTATTTTCCTGTACACGTATAACGTCTCTTGGCAATGAAATGTCAACAAGTATCATTCTGCGTGCCATAGAGTGCCCGTTTCATTTCTGATGTGTGCATATCTGTTGAAAGTGAGTATACATATGAAAAACTTACGGCGGAACGCATTGTTGGCTTGTCATGGCTTGTACATGCAACTTCTGGGCTCACTTGAGAAGCGATTAACGTTGTGTCTTGATACAGGTTTGCTGCAATAATTATAACAATAGTCATATTAACAATCATAACAACAAGCCAGATAATATTGTACATATTCTATACGTATTACTATTATGAATAATAATCATATGTACTATCAGATCGCGTAAAAATCTAAGTTATCTCTGTGTTTCTCCTATTTTCCCGTACACGTATTACGTCCCTTGGCAATGAAATGTCAACAAGTATCATTCTGCGTGCCATAGAGTGCCCGTTTCATTTCTGACTTGTGCATATCTGTTGAAAGTACGTATACATATGAAAAACTTACGGTGGATCGCATTGTTGGCTTGTCATGGCTTGTACATGCAACTTCTGGGCTCACTTGAGAAGCGATTAACGTTGTGTCTTGATACAGGTTTGCTGCAATAATTATAACAATAGTCATATTAACAATCATAACAACAAGCCAGATAATATTGTACATATTCTATACGTATTACTATTATGAATAATAATCATATGTACTATCAGATCGCGTAAAAATCTAAGTTATCTCTGTGTTTCTCCTATTTTCCCGTACACGTATTACGTCCCTTGGCAATGAAATGTCAACAAGTATCATTCTGCGTGCCATAGAGTGCCCGTTTCATTTCTGATGTGTGCATATCTGTTGAGAGTGCGTATACATATGAAAAACTTACGGTGGAACGCATTGTTGGCTTGTCATGGCTTGTACATGCAACTTCTGGGCTCACTTGAAAAGCGATTAACGTTGTGTCTTGATACAGGTTTGCTGCAATAATTATAACAATAGTCATATTAACAATCATAACAACAAGCCAGATAATATTGTACATATTCTATACGTATTACTATTATGAATAATAATCATATGTACTATCAGATCGCGTAAAAATCTAAGTTATCTCTGTGTTTCTCCTATTTTCCCGTACACGTATTACGTCCCTTGGCAATGAAATGTCAACAAGTATCATTCTGCGTGCCATAGAGTGCCCGTTTCATTTCTGACTTGTGCATATCTGTTGAAAGTACGTATACATATGAAAAACTTACGGTGAAACGCATTGTTGGCTTGTCATGGCTTGTACATGCAACCTCTGGGCTCACTTGAAAAGCGATTAACGTTGTGTCTTGATACAGGTTTGCTGCAATAATTATAACAATAGTCATATTAACAATCATAACAACAAGCCAGATAATATTGTACATATTCTATACGTATTACTATTATGAATAATAATCATATGTACTATCAGATCGCGTAAAAATCTAAGTTATCTCTGTGTTTCTCCTATTTTCCCGTACACGTATTACGTCCCTTGGCAATGAAATGTCAACAAGTATCATTCTGCGTGCCAAAGAGTGCCCGTTTCATTTCTGACTTGTGCATATCTGTTGAAAGTACGTATACATATGAAAAACTTACGGTGGATCGCATTGTTGGCTTGTCATGGCTTGTACATGCAAATTCTGGGCTCACTTGAGAAGCGATTAACGTTGTGTCTTGATACAGGTTTGCTGCAATAATTATAACAATAGTCATATTAACAATCATAACAACAAGCCAGATAATATTGTACATATTCTATACGTATTACTATTATGAATAATAATCATATGTACTATCAGATCGCGTAAAAATCTAAGTTATCTCTGTGTTTCTCCTATTTTCCTGTACACGTATTACGTCCCTTGGCAATGAAATGTCAACAAGTATCATTCTGCGTGCCATAGAGTGCACGTTTCATTTCTGATGTGTGCATATCTGTTGAAAGTGCGTATACATATGAAAAACTTATGGTGGAACGCATTGTTGGCTTGTCATGGCTTGTACATGCAACTTCTGGGCTCACTTGAGAAGCGATTAACGTTGTGTCTTGATACAGGTTTGCTGCAATAATTATAACAATAGTCATATTAACAATCATAACAACAAGCCAGATAATATTGTACATATTCTATACGTATTACTATTATGAATAATAATCATATGTACTATCAGATCGCGTAAAAATCTAAGGTATCTCTGTGTTTCTCCTATTTTCCCGTACACGTATTACGTCCCTTGGCAATGAAATGTCAACAAGTATCATTCTGCGTGCCATAGAGTGCCCGTTTCATTTCTGATGTGTGCATATCTGTTGAAAGTGCGTATACATATGAAAAACTTACGGTGGAACGCATTGTTGGCTTGTCATGGCTTGTACATGCAACTTCTGGGCTCACTTGAGAAGCGATTAACGTTGTGTCTTGATACAGGTTTGCTGCAATAATTATAACAATAGTCATATTAACAATCATAACAACAAGCCAGATAATATTGTACATATTCTATACGTATTACTATTATGAATAATAATCATATGTACTATCAGATCGCGTAAAAATCTAAGGTATCTCTGTGTTACTCCTATTTTCCCGTACACGTATTACGTCCCTTGGCAATGAAATGTCAACAAGTATCATTCTGCGTGCCATAGAGTGCCCGTTTCATTTCTGATGTGTGCATATCTGTTGAGAGTGCGTATACATATGAAAAACTTACGGTGGAACGCATTGTTGGCTTGTCATGGCTTGTACATGCAACTTCTGGGCTCACTTGAAAAGCGATTAACGTTGTGTCTTGATACAGGTTTGCTGCAATAATTATAACAATAGTCATATTAACAATCATAACAACAAGCCAGATAATATTGTACATATTCTATACGTATTACTATTATGAATAATAATCATATGTACTATCAGATCGCGTAAAAATCTACGTTATCTCTGTGTTTCTCCTATTTTCCTGTACACGTATTACGTCTCTTGGCAATGAAATGTCAACAAGTATCATTCTGCGTGCCATAGAGTGCCCGTTTCATTTCTGATGTGTGCATATCTGTTGAAAGTGAGTATACATATGAAAAACTTACGGCGGAACGCATTGTTGGCTTGTCATGGCTTGTACATGCAACTTCTGGGCTCACTTGAGAAGCGATTAACGTTGTGTCTTGATACAGGTTTGCTGCAATAATTATAACAATAGTCATATTAACAATCATAACAACAAGCCAGATAATATTGTACATATTCTATACGTATTACTATTATGAATAATAATCATATGTACTATCAGATCGCGTAAAAATCTAAGTTATCTCTGTGTTTCTCCTATTTTCCCGTACACGTATTACGTCCCTTGGCAATGAAATGTCAACAAGTATCATTCTGCGTGCCATAGAGTGCCCGTTTCATTTCTGACTTGTGCATATCTGTTGAAAGTACGTATACATATGAAAAACTTACGGTGGATCGCATTGTTGGCTTGTCATGGCTTGTACATGCAACTTCTGGGCTCACTTGAGAAGCGATTAACGTTGTGTCTTGATACAGGTTTGCTGCAATAATTATAACAATAGTCATATTAACAATCATAACAACAAGCCAGATAATATTGTACATATTCTATACGTATTACTATTATGAATAATAATCATATGTACTATCAGATCGCGTAAAAATCTAAGTTATCTCTGTGTTTCTCCTATTTTCCCGTACACGTATTACGTCCCTTGGCAATGAAATGTCAACAAGTATCATTCTGCGTGCCATAGAGTGCCCGTTTCATTTCTGATGTGTGCATATCTGTTGAGAGTGCGTATACATATGAAAAACTTACGGTGGAACGCATTGTTGGCTTGTCATGGCTTGTACATGCAACTTCTGGGCTCACTTGAAAAGCGATTAACGTTGTGTCTTGATACAGGTTTGCTGCAATAATTATAACAATAGTCATATTAACAATCATAACAACAAGCCAGATAATATTGTACATATTCTATACGTATTACTATTATGAATAATAATCATATGTACTATCAGATCGCGTAAAAATCTAAGTTATCTCTGTGTTTCTCCTATTTTCCCGTACACGTATTACGTCCCTTGGCAATGAAATGTCAACAAGTATCATTCTGCGTGCCATAGAGTGCCCGTTTCATTTCTGACTTGTGCATATCTGTTGAAAGTACGTATACATATGAAAAACTTACGGTGAAACGCATTGTTGGCTTGTCATGGCTTGTACATGCAACCTCTGGGCTCACTTGAAAAGCGATTAACGTTGTGTCTTGATACAGGTTTGCTGCAATAATTATAACAATAGTCATATTAACAATCATAACAACAAGCCAGATAATATTGTACATATTCTATACGTATTACTATTATGAATAATAATCATATGTACTATCAGATCGCGTAAAAATCTAAGTTATCTCTGTGTTTCTCCTATTTTCCCGTACACGTATTACGTCCCTTGGCAATGAAATGTCAACAAGTATCATTCTGCGTGCCAAAGAGTGCCCGTTTCATTTCTGACTTGTGCATATCTGTTGAAAGTACGTATACATATGAAAAACTTACGGTGGATCGCATTGTTGGCTTGTCATGGCTTGTACATGCAAATTCTGGGCTCACTTGAGAAGCGATTAACGTTGTGTCTTGATACAGGTTTGCTGCAATAATTATAACAATAGTCATATTAACAATCATAACAACAAGCCAGATAATATTGTACATATTCTATACGTATTACTATTATGAATAATAATCATATGTACTATCAGATCGCGTAAAAATCTAAGTTATCTCTGTGTTTCTCCTATTTTCCTGTACACGTATTACGTCCCTTGGCAATGAAATGTCAACAAGTATCATTCTGCGTGCCATAGAGTGCACGTTTCATTTCTGATGTGTGCATATCTGTTGAAAGTGCGTATACATATGAAAAACTTATGGTGGAACGCATTGTTGGCTTGTCATGGCTTGTACATGCAACTTCTGGGCTCACTTGAGAAGCGATTAACGTTGTGTCTTGATACAGGTTTGCTGCAATAATTATAACAATAGTCATATTAACAATCATAACAACAAGCCAGATAATATTGTACATATTCTATACGTATTACTATTATGAATAATAATCATATGTACTATCAGATCGCGTAAAAATCTAAGGTATCTCTGTGTTTCTCCTATTTTCCCGTACACGTATTACGTCCCTTGGCAATGAAATGTCAACAAGTATCATTCTGCGTGCCATAGAGTGCCCGTTTCATTTCTGATGTGTGCATATCTGTTGAGAGTGCGTATACATATGAAAAACTTACGGTGGATCGCATTGTTGGCTTGTCATGGCTTGTACATGCAACTTCTGGGCTCACTTGAGAAGCGATTAACGTTGTGTCTTGATACAGGTTTGCTGCAATAATTATAACAATATTCATATTAACAATCATAACAACAAGCCAGATAATATTGTACATATTCTATACGTATTACTATTATGAATAATAATCATATGTACTATCAGATCGCGTAAAAATCTAAGTTATCTCTGTGTTTCTCCTATTTTCCCGTACACGTATTACGTCCCTTGGCAATGAAATGTCAACAAGTATCATTCTGCGTGCCATAGAGTGCCCGTTTCATTTCTGACTTGTGCATATCTGTTGAAAGTACGTATACATATGAAAAACTTACGGTGAAACGCATTGTTGGCTTGTCATGGCTTGTACATGCAACCTCTGGGCTCACTTGAAAAGCGATTAACGTTGTGTCTTGATACAGGTTTGCTGCAATAATTATAACAATAGTCATATTAACAATCATAACAACAAGCCAGATAATATTGTACATATTCTATACGTATTACTATTATGAATAATAATCATATGTACTATCAGATCGCGTAAAAATCTAAGTTATCTCTGTGTTTCTCCTATTTTCCCGTACACGTATTACGTCCCTTGGCCATGAAATGTCAACAAGTATCATTCTGCGTGCCATAGAGTGCCCGTTTCATTTCTGACTTGTGCATATCTGTTGAAAGTACGTATACATATGAAAAACTTACGGTGGATCGCATTGTTGGCTTGTCATGGCTTGTACATGCAACTTCTGGGCTCACTTGAGAAGCGATTAACGTTGTGTCTTGATACAGGTTTGCTGCAATAATTATAACAATAGTCATATTAACAATCATAACAACAAGCCAGATAATATTGTACATATTCTATACGTATTACTATTATGAATAATAATCATATGTACTATCAGATCGCGTAAAAATCTAAGTTATCTCTGTGTTTCTCCTATTTTCCCTTACACGTATTACGTCCCTTGGCAATGAAATGTCAACAAGTATCATTCTGCGTGCCATAGAGTGCCCGTTTCATTTCTGACTTGTGCATATCTGTTGAAAGTACGTATACATATGAAACACTTACGGTGGAACGCATTGTTGGCTTGTCATGGCTTGTACATGCAACTTCTGGGCTCACTTGAAAAGCGATTAACGTTGTGTCTTGATACAGGTTTGCTGCAATAATTATAACAATAGTCATATTAACAATCATAACAACAAGCCAGATAATATTGTACATATTCTATACGTATTACTATTATGAATAATAATCATATGTACTATCAGATCGCGTAAAAATCTAAGTTATCTCTGTGTTTCTCCTATTTTCCCGTACACGTATTACGTCCCTTGGCAATGAAATGTCAACAAGTATCATTCTGCGTGCCATAGAGTGCCCGTTTCATTTCTGACTTGTGCATATCTGTTGAAAGTACGTATACATATGAAAAACTTACGGTGGATCGCATTGTTGGCTTGTCATGGCTTGTACATGCAACTTCTGGGCTCACTTGAGAAGCGATTAACGTTGTGTCTTGATACAGGTTTGCTGCAATAATTATAACAATAGTCATATTAACAATCATAACAACAAGCCAGATAATATTGTACATATTCTATACGTATTACTATTATGAATAATAATCATATGTACTATCAGATCGCGTAAAAATCTAAGTTATCTCTGTGTTTCTCCTATTTTCCCGTACACGTATTACGTCCCTTGGCAATGAAATGTCAACAAGTATCATTCTGCGTGCCATAGAGTGCCCGTTTCATTTCTGACTTGTACATATCTGTTGAAAGTACGTATACATATGAAAAACTTACGGTGGATCGCATTGTTGGCTTGTCATGGCTTGTACATGCAACTTCTGGGCTCACTTGAGAAGCGATTAACGTTGTGTCTTGATACAGGTTTGCTGCAATAATTATAACAATAGTCATATTAACAATCATAACAACAAGCCAGATAATATTGTACATATTCTATACGTATTACTATTATGAATAATAATCATATGTACTATCAGATCGCGTAAAAATCTAAGTTATCTCTGTGTTTCTCCTATTTTCCCGTACACGTATTACGTCCCTTGGCAATGAAATGTCAACAAGTATCATTCTGCGTGCCATAGAGTGCCCGTTTCATTTCTGACTTGTGCATATCTGTTGAAAGTACGTATACATATGAAAAACTTACGGTGAAACGCATTGTTGGCTTGTCATGGCTTGTACATGCAACCTCTGGGCTCACTTGAAAAGCGATTAACGTTGTGTCTTGATACAGGTTTGCTGCAATAATTATAACAATAGTCATATTAACAATCATAACAACAAGCCAGATAATATTGTACATATTCTATACGTATTACTATTATGAATAATAATCATATGTACTATCAGATCGCGTAAAAATCTAAGTTATCTCTGTGTTTCTCCTATTTTCCCGTACACGTATTACGTCCCTTGGCAATGAAATGTCAACAAGTATCATTCTGCGTGCCAAAGAGTGCCCGTTTCATTTCTGACTTGTGCATATCTGTTGAAAGTACGTATACATATGAAAAACTTACGGTGGATCGCATTGTTGGCTTGTCATGGCTTGTACATGCAACTTCTGGGCTCACTTGAGAAGCGATTAACGTTGTGTCTTGATACAGGTTTGCTGCAATAATTATAACAATAGTCATATTAACAATCATAACAACAAGCCAGATAATATTGTACATATTCTATACGTATTACTATTATGAATAATAATCATATGTACTATCAGATCGCGTAAAAATCTAAGTTATCTCTGTGTTTCTCCTATTTTCCCGTACACGTATTACGTCCCTTGGCAATGAAATGTCAACAAGTATCATTCTGCGTGCCATAGAGTGCCCGTTTCATTTCTGACTTGTGCATATCTGTTGAAAGTACGTATACATATGAAAAACTTACGGTGAAACGCATTGTTGGCTTGTCATGGCTTGTACATGCAACCTCTGGGCTCACTTGAAAAGCGATTAACGTTGTGTCTTGATACAGGTTTGCTGCAATAATTATAACAATAGTCATATTAACAATCATAACAACAAGCCAGATAATATTGTACATATTCTATACGTATTACTATTATGAATAATAATCATATGTACTATCAGATCGCGTAAAAATCTAAGTTATCTCTGTGTTTCTCCTATTTTCCCGTACACGTATTACGTCCCTTGGCAATGAAATGTCAACAAGTATCATTCTGCGTGCCAAAGAGTGCCCGTTTCATTTCTGACTTGTGCATATCTGTTGAAAGTACGTATACATATGAAAAACTTACGGTGGATCGCATTGTTGGCTTGTCATGGCTTGTACATGCAAATTCTGGGCTCACTTGAGAAGCGATTAACGTTGTGTCTTGATACAGGTTTGCTGCAATAATTATAACAATAGTCATATTAACAATCATAACAACAAGCCAGATAATATTGTACATATTCTATACGTATTACTATTATGAATAATAATCATATGTACTATCAGATCGCGTAAAAATCTAAGTTATCTCTGTGTTTCTCCTATTTTCCTGTACACGTATTACGTCCCTTGGCAATGAAATGTCAACAAGTATCATTCTGCGTGCCATAGAGTGCACGTTTCATTTCTGATGTGTGCATATCTGTTGAAAGTGCGTATACATATGAAAAACTTATGGTGGAACGCATTGTTGGCTTGTCATGGCTTGTACATGCAACTTCTGGGCTCACTTGAGAAGCGATTAACGTTGTGTCTTGATACAGGTTTGCTGCAATAATTATAACAATAGTCATATTAACAATCATAACAACAAGCCAGATAATATTGTACATATTCTATACGTATTACTATTATGAATAATAATCATATGTACTATCAGATCGCGTAAAAATCTAAGGTATCTCTGTGTTTCTCCTATTTTCCCGTACACGTATTACGTCCCTTGGCAATGAAATGTCAACAAGTATCATTCTGCGTGCCATAGAGTGCCCGTTTCATTTCTGATGTGTGCATATCTGTTGAGAGTGCGTATACATATGAAAAACTTACGGTGGATCGCATTGTTGGCTTGTCATGGCTTGTACATGCAACTTCTGGGCTCACTTGAGAAGCGATTAACGTTGTGTCTTGATACAGGTTTGCTGCAATAATTATAACAATATTCATATTAACAATCATAACAACAAGCCAGATAATATTGTACATATTCTATACGTATTACTATTATGAATAATAATCATATGTACTATCAGATCGCGTAAAAATCTAAGTTATCTCTGTGTTTCTCCTATTTTCCCGTACACGTATTACGTCCCTTGGCAATGAAATGTCAACAAGTATCATTCTGCGTGCCATAGAGTGCCCGTTTCATTTCTGACTTGTGCATATCTGTTGAAAGTACGTATACATATGAAAAACTTACGGTGAAACGCATTGTTGGCTTGTCATGGCTTGTACATGCAACCTCTGGGCTCACTTGAAAAGCGATTAACGTTGTGTCTTGATACAGGTTTGCTGCAATAATTATAACAATAGTCATATTAACAATCATAACAACAAGCCAGATAATATTGTACATATTCTATACGTATTACTATTATGAATAATAATCATATGTACTATCAGATCGCGTAAAAATCTAAGTTATCTCTGTGTTTCTCCTATTTTCCCGTACACGTATTACGTCCCTTGGCCATGAAATGTCAACAAGTATCATTCTGCGTGCCATAGAGTGCCCGTTTCATTTCTGACTTGTGCATATCTGTTGAAAGTACGTATACATATGAAAAACTTACGGTGGATCGCATTGTTGGCTTGTCATGGCTTGTACATGCAACTTCTGGGCTCACTTGAGAAGCGATTAACGTTGTGTCTTGATACAGGTTTGCTGCAATAATTATAACAATAGTCATATTAACAATCATAACAACAAGCCAGATAATATTGTACATATTCTATACGTATTACTATTATGAATAATAATCATATGTACTATCAGATCGCGTAAAAATCTAAGTTATCTCTGTGTTTCTCCTATTTTCCCTTACACGTATTACGTCCCTTGGCAATGAAATGTCAACAAGTATCATTCTGCGTGCCATAGAGTGCCCGTTTCATTTCTGACTTGTGCATATCTGTTGAAAGTACGTATACATATGAAACACTTACGGTGGAACGCATTGTTGGCTTGTCATGGCTTGTACATGCAACTTCTGGGCTCACTTGAAAAGCGATTAACGTTGTGTCTTGATACAGGTTTGCTGCAATAATTATAACAATAGTCATATTAACAATCATAACAACAAGCCAGATAATATTGTACATATTCTATACGTATTACTATTATGAATAATAATCATATGTACTATCAGATCGCGTAAAAATCTAAGTTATCTCTGTGTTTCTCCTATTTTCCCGTACACGTATTACGTCCCTTGGCAATGAAATGTCAACAAGTATCATTCTGCGTG
>JAWPHD010023669.1:0-5000 GCA_037043455.1 Cyrtodaria siliqua
GAATATATACGTGTAAGAACGGAATATATATGTGTAAGAACCGAATATATATGTGTAAGAAAGGAATATATATGTGTAAGAACTGAATATATATGTTCAAGAACTGAATATATATGTGTAAGAACTGAATATATATTTGTAAGAGACTGTATATATATGGTTAAGAACTGAACATATATGTGTAAGAAAATGAATATATATGCGTAAGAACTGAATATATATGCGTAAGAACTGAATATATATGCGTAAGAACTGAATATATATGTGTAAGAACTGAATATATATGTGTAGAACGGAATATATATGTGTAAGAACGGAATATATATGTGTAAGAACGGAATATTTACCTGTAAGAACGGAATATATATGTGTAACAACTGAATATATATGTGTAAGAACTGAACATATATGTGTAAGAAATGAATATATATGTGTAAGACTGAATATATATGCGTAAGAACTGAATATATATGCGTAAGAACTGAATATATAATCTGTAAGAACTGAATATATATGTGTAAGAACGGAATATATGTGTAAGAACTGAATATATATGTGTAAGAACTGAACATATATGTGTAACAAATGATATATATGCTTAAGAACTGAATATGTATGTGTAAGAACTGAATATATATGCGTAAGAACTGAATATATATGTGTAAGAAAGGAATATATATGTGTAAAGAACTGAATATATATGTTCAAGAACTGAATATATATGTGTAAGAACTGAATATATATTTGTAAGAGACTGAATATATATGGTTAAGAACTGAATATATATGCGTAAGAACTGAATATATATGTGTAAGAACGGAATATATATGTGTAAGAACGGAATATATATGTGTAAGAACTGAATATATATGTTTCTAGAACTGAATATATATGTGTAAGAACTGAATATATATTTGTAAGAGACTGAATATATATGTGTAAGAACGGAATATATATGTGTAATAACTGAATATATATGTGTAAGAAGTGAATATATATGCGTAAGAACTGAATATATATGTGTAAGAACGGAATATATATGTGTAAGAACGGAATATATATGTGTAAGAACGGAATATATACGTGTAAGAACGGAATATATAAGTGTGTAAGAAGTGAATATATATGTGCAAGAACTGCATATATATGTGTAAGAACGGAATATATATGTGTAAAAACGGAATATATATGTGTATGAACGGAATATATATGCCTAAGAACTCAATATATATGTGTAAGAACGGAATATATATGTGTAAGAACGGAATATGTACGTGTAAGCACGGAATATATATTTGTAAGAACGGAATATATATGTGTAAGAAGTGAACATATATGTGTAAGAACTGAATATATATGCTTAAGAACGGAATATATATGCCTAAGAACTGAAAATATATGCGTAAGAACGGAATATATATGTGTAAGAACGGAATATATATGTGTAAGAACGGAATAAGTATGTGTAAGAATGGAATATATATGTGTAAGAACTGAATATATATCTGTAAGAACTGAATATATATGCGTAAGAACTGAATATGTATGCGTAAGAACTGAATATATATGCGTAAGAACTGAATATATATCTGTAAGAACTGAATATATAAGTGTAAGAACGGAATATATATGAGTAAGAACGGAATAAATATGTGTAAGAACTGAATATATATGTGTAAGAACGGAATATATATGTGTAAGGACGGAATATATACGTGTAAGAACGGAATATATATGTGTAAGAACGGAATATATATGTGTAAGAACGGAATATATATGTGTAAGAACTGAATATATATGTTCAAGAACTGAATATATATGTGTAAGAACTGAATATATATTTGTATGAAACTGAATATATATGTGTAAGAACTGAATATATATGCTTAAGAACTGAATAGATATGCGTAAGAACGGAATATATATGTGTAAGAACGGAATATATATGTGTAAGAACGGAATATGTACGTGTAAGAACGGAATATATATTTGTAAGAACGGAATATATATGTGAATATAATTATGTGTAAGAACGGAATATATATGTGTAAGAACTGAATATATATGTGTAAGAAGTGAATATATATGCGTAAGAACTGAATATATATGTGTAAGAACGGAATATATATGTGTAAGAACGGAATATTTACGTGTAAGAACGGAATATATATGTGTAAGAACTGAATATATATGTGTAAGAACTGAACATATATGTGTAAGAAATGAATATATATGCGTAAGAACTGAATATATATGCGTAAGAACTGAATATATATGCGTAAGAACTGAATATATATGTGTAAGAACTGAATATATATGTGTAAGAACTGAATATATATGTGTAAGAACGGAATATATATGTGTAAGAACGGAATATTTACGTGTAAGAACGGAATATATATGTGTAAGAACTGAATATATATGTGTAAGAACTGAACATATATGTGTAAGAAATGAATATATATGCGTAAGAACTGAATATATATGCGTAAGAACTGAATATATATGCGTAAGAACTGAATATATATCTGTAAGAACTGAATATATATGTGTAAGAACGGAATATATATGTGTAAGAACTGAATATATATGTGTAAAAACTGAACATATATGTGTAACAAATGAATATATATGCTTAAGAACTGAATATGTATGCGTAAGAACTGAATATATATGCGTAAGAACTGAATATATATCTGTAAGAACTGAATATATAAGTGTAAGAACGGAATATATATGTGTAAGAACTGAATATATATGTGTAAGAACTGAATATATATGTGTAAGAACGGAATATATATGTGTAAGAACGAAATATATATGGGAAAGAACGGAATATGTACGTGTAAGAATGGAATATATATGTGTAAGAACTGAACATATATGTTTAAGGACTGAATATATATGTGTAAGAAGTGAATATATATGCGTAAGAACTGAATATATATCTGTAAGAACTGAATATATATGTGTAAGAATGGAATATATATGTGTAAGAACGGAATATATATGAGTAAGAACGGAATAAATATGTGTAAGAACAGAATATATATGTGTTAGAACTGAATATATGTGTAAGAACGGAATATATATGCGTAAGAACGGAATATATATGTGTAAGAACGGAATATATACGTGTAAGAACGGAATATATATGTGTAAGAACGGAATATATATCTGTAAGAACGGAATATATATGTGTAAGAACTGAATATATATGTTCAAGAACTGAATATATATGTGTAAGAACTGAATATATATTTGTATGAAACTGAATATATATGTGTAAGAACTGAATATATATGCGTAAGAACTGAATATATATGCGTAAGAACTGAATCTATATCTGTAAGAACTGAATATATATGTGTAAGAACTGAATATATATGCGTAAGAACGGAATATATATGTGTACGAACGGAATATATATGTGTAAGAACGGAATAGGTACGTGTAAGAAGGAAATATATATTTGTAAGAACGGAATATATATGTGTATATAATTATGTGTAAGAACGGAATATATATGCGTAAGAACTGAATATATATGTGTAAGAACGGAATATATATGTGTAAGAACGGAATATATATGTGTAAGAACGGAATATGTACGTGTAAGAACGGAATATATATGTGTAAGAACTGAACATATATGTGTAAGAAATGAATATATATGCGTAAGAACTGAATATATATGCGTAAGTACTAAATATATATCTGTAAGAACTGAATATATATGTGTAAGGACTGAATATATATGCGTAAGAACTGAATATATATTAGTAAGAACGGAATATACATGTGTAAAAACGGAATATATATGTGTAAAGAACGGAATATGTACATGTAAGAACGGAATATATATTTGTAAGAACGGAATATATATGTGTAAGAAGTGAATATATATGTGTAAGAACTGAATATATATGTGTAAGAACGGAATATATATGTGTAAGAACGGAATAAATATGTGTAAGAACGGAATATATATGTGTAAGAACTGAATATATAAGTGAAAGAACTGAATATATATGTGTAAGAAATGAATATATATGTGTAAGAACTGAATATATATGCGTAAGAACTGAATATATATGCGTAAGAACTGAATATATACGCGTAAGAACTGAATATATATGTGTAAGAAATGAATATATATGTGTAAGAACGGAATATATATTTGTAAGAACGGAATATATACGTGTAAGAACGGAATATATACGTGTAAGAACGGAATATATATGTGTAAGAACTGAATATATATGCGTAAGAACTGAATATATATGTGAGAACTGAATATATATGTGTAAGAACGGAATATATATTTGTAAGAACTGAATATATACTTCTAAGAACGGAAAATATATGCGTTAGAACGGGATATATATGTGTAAAAAGTGAATATATATGTGTAAAAACTGAATATATATGTGTAAGCACTGAATATATATGTGTAAGAAGTGAATATATATGTGTAAGAACTGAATATATATGTGTAAGAAGTGAATATATATACGTAAGAAACTGAATATATATGCGTAAAGCTGAATATATATGCGAAAGAACGGAATATATATGCGTAAGAACGGAATATATATGTGTAAGAACGGAATATATATGTGTAATAACGGAATAAATATGTTTAAGAATGGAATATATATGTGTAAGAACTGAATATATATGTGTAAGAACTGAATATATATGTGTATGAACTGAATATATAGGCGTAAGAACTGAATATATATGCGTAAGAACTGAATATATATGCGTAAGAACTGAATATATATGCGTAAGAAAGGAATATATATGTGTAGGAACGGAATATATATGTGTAGGAATGGAATATATACGTGTAAGAACGGAATATATATGTGTAAGAACGGAATATATATGTGTAAGAACGGAATATATATGTGTAAGAACTGAATATATATGTGTAAGAACTGAATATATATGCGTAAGAACTGAACATATATGTGTAAGAACTGAATATATATGTG
>JAWPHD010023669.1:15000-21494 GCA_037043455.1 Cyrtodaria siliqua
AGAACTGAATATATATATGTGTTAGAACTGAATATATATGTGTAAGAACGGAATATATATATATGTGTAAGAACGGAATATATATGTGTAAGAAATGAATATATATGTGTAAGAACGGTATATATATGTGTAAGAACGGAATATGTACGTTGTAAGAACGGAATATATATGTGTAAGAACTGAATATATATGTGTAAGAAATGAATATATATGCGTAAAAACTGAATATATATGCGTAAGAACTGAATATATATCTGTAAGAACTGAATATATATGTGTAAGAACTGAATATATATGCGTAAGAACTGAATATATATTCGTGAGAACGGAATATATATGTGTAAGAACGGAATATATATGTGTAAGAACGGAATATGTACGTGTAAGAACGGAATATATATTTGTAAGAACGAATATATATGTGTAAGAAGTGAATATATATGTGTAAGAAGTGAATATATATGTGTAAGTACGGAATATATATGTGTAAGAACGGAATAAATATGTGTAAGAACGGAATATATATGTTTAGAACGGAATATATATGTGTATATATGTGTAAGAACGGAATATATATATATGTAAGAACTGAATATATATGTGTAAGAAGTGAATATATATGTGTAAGAACTGAATATATATGTGTAAGAACGGAATATATATGTGTAAGAACGGAATATATATGTGTAAGAACGGAATATGTACGTGTAAGAACGGAATATATATTTGTAAGAACGGAATATATATGTGTAAGAAGTGAATATATATGTGTAAGAACTGAATATATATGCGTAAGAACGGAATATATATGCCTAAGAACTGAATATATATGCGTAAGAACGTAATATATATGTGTAAGAACGGAATATACATGTGTAAGAACTGAATATATATGTGTAAGAACGGAATATATATGCGTAAGAACTGAATATATATGTGTAAAAACTGAATATATATGCGTAAGAACTGAATATATATGCTTAAAACTGAATATATATGCGAAAGAACTGAATATATATGCGTAAGAACTGAATATATATGCGTAAGAAAGGAATATATATGCGTAAGAACTGAATATATATGCGTCGAACTGAATATATATGTGTAAAAACGGAATATATGTGTAAGAACGGAATATATATGTGTAAGAACGGAATATATACGTGTAAGAACGGAATATATATGTGTAAGAACAGAATATATATGTGTAAGAACGGAATATATATGTGTAAAAACGGAATATATGTGTGTAATAAAGGAATATATACGTGTAAGAACGGAATAATATGTGTAAGAAAGGAATATATATGTGTAAAAACGGAATAAATATGTGTAAGAACGGAGTATATACGTGTAAGAACGGAATATATACGTGTAAGAACGGAATATATATTTGTAAGAACGGAATATATATGCGTAAGAACGGAATATATATGTGTAAGAACGGAATATATATGTGTAAGAACGGAATATATGTGTAAAAATATATATGCGTAAGAACGGAATATATATGTGTAAGAACGGAATATATATGTGTAAGAACGGAATATATATGTGTAAGAACGGAATATGTACGTGTAAGAACGCAATATATATGTGTAAGAACTGAACATATATGTGTAAGAAATGAATATATATGCGTAATAACTGAATATATAATTGTAAGAACTGAATATATATGTGTAAGAACTGAATATATATGCGTAAGAACTGAATATATATGTGTAAGAACTGAATATATGTGTAAGAACCGAATATATATGAGTAAAACTGAATATATATGCGTAAGAACTGAACATATATGCGTAAAAACTGAATATATATGTGTAAGAACTGAATATATATATGTGTAAGAACTGAATATTTATGCATAAAACTGAATACATATGCGTAAGAACTGAATATATATGCGTAAGAACTGAAGATATATGCGTAAGAACGGAATATATGTGTAAGAACGGAATATGTATGTGTAAGAACGGAATATATATGTGTAAGAACGGAATAAATATGTGTAAGAATGGAATATATATGTGTAAGAACTTAATATATATGTGTAAGAACGGAATTTATATGTGTAAGAACGGAATATGTACGTGTAAGAACGGAATATATATGTGTAAGAACTGAATATATATGTGTAAGAAGTGAATATATATGTGTAAGAACTGAATATATATGTGTAAGAACTGAATATATATGTGTAAGAACGGAATATTTATGTGTAAGAACGGAATATATATGTGTAAGAACGGAATATGTGCGTGTAAGAACGGAATATATATGTGTAAGAACTGAACATATATGTGTAAGAAATGAATATATATGCGTAAGAACTGAATATATATGCGTAAGAACTGAATATATATATGCGTAAGAACTGAATATATATGTGTAAGAACTGAATATATATGTGTAAGAACGGAATATATATGTGTAAGAACGGAATAAATATGTGTAAGAACGGAATATATATGTGTAAGAACTAAATATATACGTGTAAGAACGGAATATATATGAGTAAGAACGGAAATATATATGTGTAAGAACTTAATATATATGTGTAAGAACGGAATATATATGTGTAAGAACGGAATATATATGTGTAAGAAGTGAATATATATGTGTAAGAACTGAATATATATATGTGTTAGAACTGAATATATATGTGTAAGAACGGAATATATATATATGTGTAAGAACGGAATATATATGTGTAAGAACTGAATATATATGTGTAAGAACGGTATATATATGTGTAAGAACGGAATATGTACGTGTAAGAACGGAATATATATGTGTAAGAACTGAATATATATGTGTAAGAAATGAATATATATGCTTAAAAACTGAATATATATGCGTAAGACATGAATATATATCTGTAAGAACTGAATATATATGTGTAAGAACTGAATATATATGCGTAAGAACTGAATATATATTCGTGAGAACGGAATATATATGTGTAAGAACGGAATATATATGTGTAAGAACGGAATATGTACGTGTAAGAACGGAATATATATTTGTAAGAACGAATATATATGTGTAAGAAGTGAATATATATGTGTAAGAAGTGAATATATATGTGTAAGTACGGAATATATATGTGTAAGAATGGAATAAATATGTGTAAGAACGGAATATATATGTTTAGAACGGAATATATATGTGTATATATGTGTAAGAACGGAATATATATATATGTAAGAACTGAATATATATGTGTAAGAAGTGAATATATATGTGTAAGAACTGAATATATATGTGTAAGAACGGAATATATATGTGTAAGAACGGAATATATATGTGTAAGAACGGAATATGTACGTGTAAGAACGGCAATATATATTTGTAAGAACGGAATATATATGTGTAAGAAGTGAATATATATGTGTAAGAACTGAATATATACGCCTAAGAACGGAATATATATGCCTAAGAACTGAATATATATGCGTAAGAACGTAATATATATGTGTAAGAACGGAATATATATGTGTAAGAACTGAATATATATGTGTAAGAACGGAATATATATGCGTAAGAACTGAATATATATGTGTAAAAACTGAATATATATGCGTAAGAACTGAATATATATGCTTAAAACTGAATATATATGCGAAAGAACTGAATATATATGCGTAAGAACTGAATATATATGCGTAAGAAAGGAATATATATGCGTAAGAACTGAATATATATGCGTTAGAACTGAATATATATGTGTAAAAACGGAATATATGTGTAAGAACGGAATATATATTTGTAAGAACGGAATATATATGTGTAAGAACGGAATATATATGTGTAAGAACGGAATATATATGTGTATAAATGTGTAAGAACGGAATATATATGTGTAAGAACTGAATATATATGTGTAATAAGTGAATATAGATGTGTAAGAACGGAATATATATGTGTAAGAACGAAATATGTACGTGTAAGAACGGAATATATATGTGTAAGAACTGAATATATATGTGTAAGAACTGAATATATATGCGAAAGAACTGAATATATATGCGTAAGAACTGAATATATATGCGTAAGAACTGAATATATATGAGTAAGAACTGAATATATATGTGTAAGAACTGAATATATACGTGTAAGAACGGAATATATATTTGTAAGAACGGAATATATACGTGTAAGAACGGAATATATACGTGTAAGAACCGAATATATGTGTAAGAACAGAATATATATGTGTAAGAACGAAATATATACGTGTAAGAACGGAATATATACGTGTAAGAACGGAATATATATGTGTAAAAACGGAATATATACGTGTAAGAACGGAATATATATGCGTTAGAACGGAATATATATGTGTATATATGTCTAAGAACGGAATATATATGTGTAAGAACTGAATATATATGTGTAAGAAGTGAATATATATGTGTAAGAACTGAATATATATGTGTAAGAACTGAATATATATGTGTAAGAACGGAATATATATGTGTAAGAACGGAATATGTAAGTGTAAGAACGGAATATATATGTGTAAGAACGGAATATATGTGTGTATATATGTGTAAAAACGGAATATATATGTGTAAGAACTGAATATATATGTGTAAGAAGTGAATATATATGTGTAAGAACTGAATATATATGTGTAAGAACGGAATATATATGTGTAAGAACGGAATATATATGTGTAAGAACGGAATATGTACGTGTAAGAATGGAATATATATGTGTAAGAACTGAACATATATGTGTAAGAAATGAATATATATCCGTAATAACTGAATATATATGCGTAAGAACTGAATATATATGCGTAAGAACTGAATATATATGCGTAAGAACTGAATATATATATGCGTAAGAACTGAATATATATGCGTAAGAACTGAATATGTGTAAGAACTGAATATATATGTGTAAGAACGGAATATATATTTGTAAGAACGGAATATATACGTGTAAGAACGGAATATATACGTGTAAGAACGGAATATATGTGTAAGAACAGAATATATATGTGTAAGAACGAAATATATACGTGTAAGAACGTAATATATACGTGTAATATGGAATATATATGTGTAAAAAATGGAATATATACGGTAAGAACGGAATATATATGCGTTAGAACGGAATATATATGTGTAAGAACGGAATATATATGTGTAAGAACGGAATATATGTGTCAGAATATATATGCGTAGGAACGGAATATATATGTGTAAGAACGGAATATATATGCGTAAGAACTGAATATGTATGCGCAAGAACTGAATATATATGCGAAAGAACGGAATATATATGCGTAAGAACGGAATATATGTGTAAGAACGAAATATATATGTGTAAGAACGGAATATATATGTGTAAGAACGGAATATATATGTGTAAGAACTGAATATATATGCGTAAGAACTGAATATATATGCGTAAGAACTGAATATATATGTGTAAGAACTTAATATATATGTGTAAGAACGGAATATATATGTGTAAGAACGGAATATGTACGTGTAAGAACGGAATATATATGTGTAAGAACTGAACATATATGTGTAAGAAATGAATATATATCCGTAATAACTGAATATATATGCGTAAGAACTGAATATATATGCGTAAGAACTGAATATATATCTGTAAGAACTGAATATATGTGTAATAACTGAATATATATGTGTAAGAACGGAATATATATATATATGTGTATGAACGGAATATATATGTGTAAGAACGGAATATATATGTGTAAGAACTGAATATATATGTGTAAGAATTGAATATATATATGTAAGAACGGAATATATATGCGTAAGAACGGAATATATATGTGTAAGAACGGAATATATATGTGTAAGAACGGAATATATGTGTAAGAATATCTATGCGTAAGAACGGAATATATATGTGTAAGAACGGAATATATATGTGTTAGAACGGAATATATATGTGTAAGAACGGAATATGTACGTGTAAGAACGGAATATATATGTGTAAGAACTGAACATATATGTGTAAGAAATGAATATATATGCGTAAGAACTGAATATATAATTGTAAGAACTGAATATATATGTGTAAGAACTGAATATATATGCTTAAGAACTGAATATATATGTGTAAGAACTGAATATATATGTGTAAGAACGGAATATATATGTGTAAGAACGGAATAAATATGTGTAAGAACGGAATATATATGTGTAAGAACTGAATATATATGTTCAAGAACTGAATATATATGTGTAAGAACTGAATATATATTTGTAAGAAACTGAATATATATGTGTAAGAACTGAATATATATTCGTAAGATCTGAATATATGTACGTGTAAGAACGGAATATATATGTGTAAGAACGGAATATATATGTGTATATATGTGTAAGAACGGAATATATATGTGTAAGAACGGAATATATATGTGTAATAAGTGAATATATATGTGTAAGAACGGAATATATATGTATAAGAACGAAATATGTACGTGTAAGAAC